>CAKKTJ010000167.1:0-117524 GCA_920618645.1 Peronospora belbahrii | reverse complement strand
ACCGTTTTCTAGTCTTTTCTTCTACCCTGCCAATCCACGTCGAGATTCAAAGTGCTTTTCCCGCGATCATTTTGCGATCGCTGAGCCGCCAGCTTACCGCAACGAATATCTCGATTTGACAGCTTGCACTCACTTCCGCCATCGTTTTCGTCGCCTTTACGACCCTGACCAGCAGGACCGATAGCATACGATACTTGTCACGATGTTACACTCGCCCGTATTTCGTGACTTCATCAGCCAGGATCCCACTGCGATGGGTATCCTCTTTCGTTGCTGATACGTCGACAAGGGTACTGTGCCCCCACCAGCGCCACGATCCCTAATCATCTAGACTGGAGGTGGATGCATTTCACGAGCGTCTACACACACCAACAACAAACGAAACCGGGAGCGCCATCACACGCACAGGAACAAGCAAAACAATCGGCGGTTAGAAATGGAAATTAGCAAATTTACTAGGTTTTAGAAACAAGTTTACAGAATTCTCACACGTACACGTGGAGGTAGGAGCTGCGGGGGTCGCACGCGTTTACTGGTGCAGCTCACTGGTACCAGTGGGAACATAGCCGATGTGTCTTCCCTGGTCGACGCGTGTGCGCTTAATGTGACGACTGGGGGAGAAGGAGAGGCTGCACGCGATGATGCTGTGTTCATTTCGCTATGAATCCACATTGTTTGAGTCAGCTTTACCCTACTATTCGAAAATTCAAGAATTTCAATTTCAAAAAGCCAAAAAATTGAAAACAATTTCAAATAAAAACAATATCATAAGCGACGGTATACTAGTGTTTATATTAGCCTTGTAGATTGATTCGTCATCTTGCCTATACTATTACAATATAGAGAATCTTTCAACTGAGCTACCGAGGCTTCACAACCCTAACATACCATACCTTTACATATTCGTCACGCGCACAAGCAGCTTATATAGTCCCCTACATACGCACCTACCGTTTTCTAGTCTTTTCTTCTACCCTGCCAATCCACGTCGAGATTCAAAGTGCTTTTCCCGCGATCATTTTGCGATCGCTGAGCCGCCAGCTTACCGCAACGAATATCTCGATTTGACAGCTTGCACTCACTTCCGCCATCGTTTTCGTCGCCTTTACGACCCTGACCAGCAGGACCGATAGCATACGATACTTGTCACGATGTTACACTCGCCCGTATTTCGTGACTTCATCAGCCAGGATCCCACTGCGATGGGTATCCTCTTTCGTTGCTGATACGTCGACAAGGGTACTGTGCCCCCACCAGCGCCACGATCCCTAATCATCTAGACTGGAGGTGGATGCATTTCACGAGCGTCTACACACACCAACAACAAACGAAACCGGGAGCGCCATCACACGCACAGGAACAAGCAAAACAATCGGCGGTTAGAAATGGAAATTAGCAAATTTACTAGGTTTTAGAAACAAGTTTACAGAATTCTCACACGTAAACGTGGAGGTAGGAGCTGCGGGGGTCGCACGCGTTTACTGGTGCAGCTCACTGGTACCAGTGGGAACATAGCCGATGTGTCTTCCCTGGTCGACGCGTGTGCGCTTAATGTGACGACTGGGGGAGAAGGAGAGGCTGCACGCGATGATGCTGTGTTCATTTCGCTATGAATCCACATTGTTTGAGTCAGCTTTACCCTACTATTCGAAAATTCAAGAATTTCAATTTCAAAAAGCCAAAAAATTGAAAACAATTTCAAATAAAAAACAATATCATAAGCGACGGTATACTAGTGTTTATATTAGCCTTGTAGATTGATTCGTCATCTTGCCTATACTATTACAATATAGAGAATCTTTCAACTGAGCTACCGAGGCTTCACAACCCTAACATACCATACCTTTACATATTCGTCACGCGCACAAGCAGCTTATATAGTCCCCTACATACGCACCTACCGTTTTCTAGTCTTTTCTTCTACCCTGCCAATCCACGTCGAGATTCAAAGTGCTTTTCCCGCGATCATTTTGCGATCGCTGAGCCGCCAGCTTACCGCAACGAATATCTCGATTTGACAGCTTGCACTCACTTCCGCCATCGTTTTCGTCGCCTTTACGACCCTGACCAGCAGGACCGATAGCATACGATACTTGTCACGATGTTACACTCGCCCGTATTTCGTGACTTCATCAGCCAGGATCCCACTGTGATGGGTATCCTCTTTCGTTGCTGATACGTCGACAAGGGTACTGTGCCCCCACCAGCGCCACGATCCCTAATCATCTAGACTGGAGGTGGATGCATTTCACGAGCGTCTACACACACCAACAACAAACGAAACCGGGAGCGCCATCACACGCACAGGAACAAGCAAAACAATCGGCGGTTAGAAATGGAAATTAGCAAATTTACTAGGTTTTAGAAACGAGTTTACAGAATTCTCACACGTAAACGTGGAGGTAGGAGCTGCGGGGGGTCGCACGCGTTTACTGGTGCAGCTCACTGGTACCAGTGGGAACATAGCCGATGTGTCTTCCCTGGTCGACGCGTGTGCGCTTAATGTGACGACTGGGGGGAGAAGGAGAGGCTGCACGCGATGATGCTGTGTTCATTTCGCTATGAATCCACATTGTTTGAGTCAGCTTTACCCTACTATTCGAAAATTCAAGAATTTCAATTTCAAAAAGCCAAAAAATTGAAAACAATTTCAAATTAAAAACAATATCATAAGCGACGGTATACTAGTGTTTATATTAGCCTTGTAGATTGATTCGTCATCTTGCCTATACTATTACAATATAGAGAATCTTTCAACTGAGCTACCGAGGCTTCACAACCCTAACATACCATACCTTTACATATTCGTCACGCGCACAAGCAGCTTATATAGTACCTGGGGTCGCACGCGTTTACTGGTCACTCACCGGTATCAGTGGGACATTCCGATGTGTCTTCCCTGGTCACGCTTGCGCTTAATGTACGACTGGGAGAAGGAAGGCTGCACGCGATGATGCTGTGTTCATTTCGCTATGAATCCACATTGTTTGAGTCAGCTTTACCCTACTATTCGAAAATTCAAGAATTTCAATTTCAAAAAGCCAAAAAATTGAAAACAATTTCAAGTAAAAACAATATCATAAGCGACGGTATACTAGTGTTGATATTAGCCTTGTAGATTTATTCGTCATCTTGCCTATACTATTACAATATAGAGAATCTTTCAACTGAGCTACCGAGGCTTCACAACCCTAACATACCATACCTTTACATATTCGTCACGCGCACAAGCAGCTTATATAGTACCTGGGTCGCACGCGTTTACTGGTGCAGCTCACTGGTATCAGTGGGAACATAGCCGATGTGTCTTCCCTGGTCGACGCTGTGCGCTTAATGTGACGACTGGGGGAGAAGGAGAGGCTGCACGCGCATGATGCTGTGTTCATTTCGCTATGAATCCACATTGTTTGAGTCAGCTTTACCCTACTATTCGAAAATTCAAGAATTTCCATTTCAAAAAGCCAAAAAATTGAAAACAATTTCAAATAAAAAACAATATCATAAGCGACGGTATACTAGTGTTTATATTAGCCTTTAGATTGGTTCGTCATCTTGCCTATATTATTACAATATAGAGAATCTTTCAACTGAGTACCGAGGCTTCACAACCCTAACATACCATACCTTTACATAATTCGTCACGCGCACAAGCAGCTTATATAGTACCCGGGGGTCGCACGCGTTTACTGGTGCAGCTCACTGGTACCAGTGGGAACATAGCCGATGTGTCTTCCCTGGTCGACGCGTGTGCGCTTAATGTGACGACTGGGGGAGAAGGAGAGGCTGCACGCGATGATGCTGTGTTCATTTCGCTATGAATCCACATTGTTTGAGTCAGCTTTACCCTACTATTCGAAAATTCAAGAATTTCAATTTCAAAAAGCCAAAAAATTGAAAACAATTTCAAATAAAAAACAATATCATAAGCGACGGTATACTAGTGTTTATATTAGCCTTGTAGATTGATTCGTCATCTTGCCTATACTATTACAATATAGAGAATCTTTCAACTGAGCTACCGAGGCTTCACAACCCTAACATACCATACCTTTACATATTCGTCACGCGCACAAGCAGCTTATATAGTCCCCTACATACGCACCTACCGTTTTCTAGTCTTTTCTTCTACCCTGCCAATCCACGTCGAGATTCAAAGTGCTTTTCCCGCGATCATTTTGCGATCGCTGAGCCGCCAGCTTACCGCAACGAATATCTCGATTTGACAGCTTGCACTCACTTCCGCCATCGTTTTCGTCGCCTTTACGACCCTGACCAGCAGGACCGATAGCATACGATACTTGTCACGATGTTACACTCGCCCGTATTTCGTGACTTCATCAGCCAGGATCCCACTGCGATGGGTATCCTCTTTCGTTGCTGATACGTCGACAAGGGTACTGTGCCCCCACCAGCGCCACGATCCCTAATCATCTAGACTGGAGGTGGATGCATTTCACGAGCGTCTACACACACCAACAACAAACGAAACCGGGAGCGCCATCACACGCACAGGAACAAGCAAAACAATCGGCGGTTAGAAATGGAAATTAGCAAATTTACTAGGTTTTAGAAACAAGTTTACAGAATTCTCACACGTACACGTGGAGGTAGGAGCTGCGGGGGGTCGCACGCGTTTACTGGTGCAGCTCACTGGTACCAGTGGGAACATAGCCGATGTGTCTTCCCTGGTCGACGCGTGTGCGCTTAATGTGACGACTGGGGGGAGAAGGAGAGGCTGCACGCGATGATGCTGTGTTCATTTCGCTATGAATCCACATTGTTTGAGTCAGCTTTACCCTACTATTCGAAAATTCAAGAATTTCAATTTCAAAAAGCCAAAAAATTGAAAACAATTTCAAATAAAAAACAATATCATAAGCGACGGTATACTAGTGTTTATATTAGCCTTGTAGATTGATTCGTCATCTTGCCTATACTATTACAATATAGAGAATCTTTCAACTGAGCTACCGAGGCTTCACAACCCTAACATACCATACCTTTACATATTCGTCACGCGCACAAGCAGCTTATATAGTCCCCTACATACGCACCTACCGTTTTCTAGTCTTTTCTTCTACCCTGCCAATCCACGTCGAGATTCAAAGTGCTTTTCCCGCGATCATTTTGCGATCGCTGAGCCGCCAGCTTACCGCAACGAATATCTCGATTTGACAGCTTGCACTCACTTCCGCCATCGTTTTCGTCGCCTTTACGACCCTGACCAGCAGGACCGATAGCATACGATACTTGTCACGATGTTACACTCGCCCGTATTTCGTGACTTCATCAGCCAGGATCCCACTGCGATGGGTATCCTCTTTCGTTGCTGATACGTCGACAAGGGTACTGTGCCCCCACCAGCGCCACGATCCCTAATCATCTAGACTGGAGGTGGATGCATTTCACGAGCGTCTACACACACCAACAACAAACGAAACCGGGAGCGCCATCACACGCACAGGAACAAGCAAAACAATCGGCGGTTAGAAATGGAAATTAGCAAATTTACTAGGTTTTAGAAACGAGTTTACAGAATTCTCACACGTAAACGTGGAGGTAGGAGCTGCGGGGGGTCGCACGCGTTTACTGGTGCAGCTCACTGGTACCAGTGGGAACATAGCCGATGTGTCTTCCCTGGTCGACGCGTGTGCGCTTAATGTGACGACTGGGGGAGAAGGAGAGGCTGCACGCGATGATGCTGTGTTCATTTCGCTATGAATCCACATTGTTTGAGTCAGCTTTACCCTACTATTCGAAAATTCAAGAATTTCAATTTCAAAAAGCCAAAAAATTGAAAACAATTTCAAATAAAAAACAATATCATAAGCGACGGTATACTAGTGTTTATATTAGCCTTGTAGATTGATTCGTCATCTTGCCTATACTATTACAATATAGAGAATCTTTCAACTGAGCTACCGAGGCTTCACAACCCTAACATACCATACCTTTACATATTCGTCACGCGCACAAGCAGCTTATATAGTCCCCTACATACGCACCTACCGTTTTCTAGTCTTTTCTTCTACCCTGCCAATCCACGTCGAGATTCAAAGTGCTTTTCCCGCGATCATTTTGCGATCGCTGAGCCGCCAGCTTACCGCAACGAATATCTCGATTTGACAGCTTGCACTCACTTCCGCCATCGTTTTCGTCGCCTTTACGACCCTGACCAGCAGGACCGATAGCATACGATACTTGTCACGATGTTACACTCGCCCGTATTTCGTGACTTCATCAGCCAGGATCCCACTGCGATGGGTATCCTCTTTCGTTGCTGATACGTCGACAAGGGTACTGTGCCCCCACCAGCGCCACGATCCCTAATCATCTAGACTGGAGGTGGATGCATTTCACGAGCGTCTACACACACCAACAACAAACGAAACCGGGAGCGCCATCACACGCACAGGAACAAGCAAAACAATCGGCGGTTAGAAATGGAAATTAGCAAATTTACTAGGTTTTAGAAACGAGTTTACAGAATTCTCACACGTAAACGTGGAGGTAGGAGCTGCGGGGGGTCGCACGCGTTTACTGGTGCAGCTCACTGGTACCAGTGGGAACATAGCCGATGTGTCTTCCCTGGTCGACGCGTGTGCGCTTAATGTGACGACTGGGGGAGAAGGAGAGGTGTGGAGCACTGGTACAGGGGAACATAGCCGATGTGCTTCCCTGGTCGACGCGTGTGCGCTTAATGTGACGACTGGGGGAGAAGGAGAGGCTGCACGCGATGATGCTGTGTTCATTTCGCTATGAATCCACATTGTTTGAGTCAGCTTTACCCTACTATTCGAAAATTCAAGAATTTCAATTTCAAAAAGCCAAAAAATTGAAAACAATTTCAAATAAAAAACAATATCATAAGCGACGGTATACTAGTGTTTATATTAGCCTTGTAGATTGATTCGTCATCTTGCCTATACTATTACAATATAGAGAATCTTTCAACTGAGCTACCGAGGCTTCACAACCCTAACATACCATACCTTTACATATTCGTCACGCGCACAAGCAGCTTATATAGTCCCCTACATACGCACCTACCGTTTTCTAGTCTTTTCTTCTACCCTGCCAATCCACGTCGAGATTCAAAGTGCTTTTCCCGCGATCATTTTGCGATCGCTGAGCCGCCAGCTTACCGCAACGAATATCTCGATTTGACAGCTTGCACTCACTTCCGCCATCGTTTTCGTCGCCTTTACGACCCTGACCAGCAGGACCGATAGCATACGATACTTGTCACGATGTTACACTCGCCCGTATTTCGTGACTTCATCAGCCAGGATCCCACTGCGATGGGTATCCTCTTTCGTTGCTGATACGTCGACAAGGGTACTGTGCCCCCACCAGCGCCACGATCCCTAATCATCTAGACTGGAGGTGGATGCATTTCACGAGCGTCTACACACACCAACAACAAACGAAACCGGGAGCGCCATCACACGCACAGGAACAAGCAAAACAATCGGCGGTTAGAAATGGAAATTAGCAAATTTACTAGGTTTTAGAAACGAGTTTACAGAATTCTCACACGTAAACGTGGAGGTAGGAGCTGCGGGGGGTCGCACGCGTTTACTGGTGCAGCTCACTGGTACCAGTGGGAACATAGCCGATGTGTCTTCCCTGGTCGACGCGTGTGCGCTTAATGTGACGACTGGGGGAGAAGGAGAGGCTGCACGCGATGATGCTGTGTTCATTTCGCTATGAATCCACATTGTTTGAGTCAGCTTTACCCTACTATTCGAAAATTCAAGAATTTCAATTTCAAAAAGCCAAAAAATTGAAAACAATTTCAAATAAAAAACAATATCATAAGCGACGGTATACTAGTGTTTATATTAGCCTTGTAGATTGATTCGTCATCTTGCCTATACTATTACAATATAGAGAATCTTTCAACTGAGCTACCGAGGCTTCACAACCCTAACATACCATACCTTTACATATTCGTCACGCGCACAAGCAGCTTATATAGTCCCCTACATACGCACCTACCGTTTTCTAGTCTTTTCTTCTACCCTGCCAATCCACGTCGAGATTCAAAGTGCTTTTCCCGCGATCATTTTGCGATCGCTGAGCCGCCAGCTTACCGCAACGAATATCTCGATTTGACAGCTTGCACTCACTTCCGCCATCGTTTTCGTCGCCTTTACGACCCTGACCAGCAGGACCGATAGCATACGATACTTGTCACGATGTTACACTCGCCCGTATTTCGTGACTTCATCAGCCAGGATCCCACTGCGATGGGTATCCTCTTTCGTTGCTGATACGTCGACAAGGGTACTGTGCCCCCCACCAGCGCCACGATCCCTAATCATCTAGACTGGAGGTGGATGCATTTCACGAGCGTCTACACACACCAACAACAAACGAAACCGGGAGCGCCATCACACGCACAGGAACAAGCAAAACAATCGGCGGTTAGAAATGGAAATTAGCAAATTTACTAGGTTTTAGAAACGAGTTTACAGAATTCTCACACGTACACGTGGAGGTAGGAGCTGCGGGGGGTCGCACGCGTTTACTGGTGCAGCTCACTGGTACCAGTGGGAACATAGCCGATGTGTCTTCCCTGGTCGACGCGTGTGCGCTTAATGTGACGACTGGGGGAGAAGGAGAGGCTGCACGCGATGATGCTGTGTTCATTTCGCTATGAATCCACATTGTTTGAGTCAGCTTTACCCTACTATTCGAAAATTCAAGAATTTCAATTTCAAAAAGCCAAAAAATTGAAAACAATTTCAAATAAAAAACAATATCATAAGCGACGGTATACTAGTGTTTATATTAGCCTTGTAGATTGATTCGTCATCTTGCCTATACTATTACAATATAGAGAATCTTTCAACTGAGCTACCGAGGCTTCACAACCCTAACATACCATACCTTTACATATTCGTCACGCGCACAAGCAGCTTATATAGTCCCCTACATACGCACCTACCGTTTTCTAGTCTTTTCTTCTACCCTGCCAATCCACGTCGAGATTCAAAGTGCTTATCCCGCGATCATTTTGCGATCGCTGAGCCGCCAGCTTACCGCAACGAATATCTCGATTTGACAGCTTGCACTCACTTCCGCCATCGTTTTCGTCGCCTTTACGACCCTGACCAGCAGGACCGATAGCATACGATACTTGTCACGATGTTACACTCGCCCGTATTTCGTGACTTCATCAGCCAGGATCCCACTGCGATGGGTATCCTCTTTCGTTGCTGATACGTCGACAAGGGTACTGTGCCCCCACCAGCGCCACGATCCCTAATCATCTAGACTGGAGGTGGATGCATTTCACGAGCGTCTACACACACCAACAACAAACGAAACCGGGAGCGCCATCACACGCACAGGAACAAGCAAAACAATCGGCGGTTAGAAATGGAAATTAGCAAATTTACTAGGTTTTAGAAACGAGTTTACAGAATTCTCACACGTAAACGTGGAGGTAGGAGCTGCGGGGGGTCGCACGCGTTTACTGGTGCAGCTCACTGGTACCAGTGGGAACATAGCCGATGTGTCTTCCCTGGTCGACGCGTGTGCGCTTAATGTGACGACTGGGGGGAGAAGGAGAGGCTGCACGCGATGATGCTGTGTTCATTTCGCTATGAATCCACATTGTTTGAGTCAGCTTTACCCTACTATTCGAAAATTCAAGAATTTCAATTTCAAAAAGCCAAAAAATTGAAAACAATTTCAAATAAAAAACAATATCATAAGCGACGGTATACTAGTGTTTATATTAGCCTTGTAGATTGATTCGTCATCTTGCCTATACTATTACAATATAGAGAATCTTTCAACTGAGCTACCGAGGCTTCACAACCCTAACATACCATACCTTTACATATTCGTCACGCGCACAAGCAGCTTATATAGTCCCCTACATACGCACCTACCGTTTTCTAGTCTTTTCTTCTACCCTGCCAATCCACGTCGAGATTCAAAGTGCTTTTCCCGCGATCATTTTGCGATCGCTGAGCCGCCAGCTTACCGCAACGAATATCTCGATTTGACAGCTTGCACTCACTTCCGCCATCGTTTTCGTCGCCTTTACGACCCTGACCAGCAGGACCGATAGCATACGATACTTGTCACGATGTTACACTCGCCCGTATTTCGTGACTTCATCAGCCAGGATCCCACTGCGATGGGTATCCTCTTTCGTTGCTGATACGTCGACAAGGGTACTGTGCCCCCACCAGCGCCACGATCCCTAATCATCTAGACTGGAGGTGGATGCATTTCACGAGCGTCTACACACACCAACAACAAACGAAACCGGGAGCGCCATCACACGCACAGGAACAAGCAAAACAATCGGCGGTTAGAAATGGAAATTAGCAAATTTACTAGGTTTTAGAAACGAGTTTACAGAATTCTCACACGTAAACGTGGAGGTAGGAGCTGCGGGGGGTCGCACGCGTTTACTGGTGCAGCTCACTGGTACCAGTGGGAACATACCGATGTGTTCCTGGTCGACGCGTGTGCGTTAATGTGAGATGGGGGAGGGAGAGGTGACTCAACTCCCCCCCCCAAAGTTAATGCTAATGTTTTGTTAGGGAAAAGGAGTATATGTAGGGAGGGGGGGTTGGGGGGGGCACGCGTTTTACGGTGCAGCTCACTGGTACCAGTGGGAACATAGCCGATGTGTCTTCCCTGGTCGACGCGTGTGCGCTTAATGTGACGACTGGGGGAGAAGGAGAGGCTGCACGCGATGATGCTGTGTTCATTTCGCTATGAATCCACATTGTTTGAGTCAGCTTTACCCTACTATTCGAAAATTCAAGAATTTCAATTTCAAAAAGCCAAAAAATTGAAAACAATTTCAAATAAAAAACAATATCATAAGCGACGGTATACTAGTGTTTATATTAGCCTTGTAGATTGATTCGTCATCTTGCCTATACTATTACAATATAGAGAATCTTTCAACTGAGCTACCGAGGCTTCACAACCCTAACATACCATACCTTTACATATTCGTCACGCGCACAAGCAGCTTATATAGTCCCCTACATACGCACCTACCGTTTTCTAGTCTTTTCTTCTACCCTGCCAATCCACGTCGAGATTCAAAGTGCTTTTCCCGCGATCATTTTGCGATCGCTGAGCCGCCAGCTTACCGCAACGAATATCTCGATTTGACAGCTTGCACTCACTTCCGCCATCGTTTTCGTCGCCTTTACGACCCTGACCAGCAGGACCGATAGCATACGATACTTGTCACGATGTTACACTCGCCCGTATTTCGTGACTTCATCAGCCAGGATCCCACTGCGATGGGTATCCTCTTTCGTTGCTGATACGTCGACAAGGGTACTGTGCCCCCCACCAGCGCCACGATCCCTAATCATCTAGACTGGAGGTGGATGCATTTCACGAGCGTCTACACACACCAACAACAAACGAAACCGGGAGCGCCATCACACGCACAGGAACAAGCAAAACAATCGGCGGTTAGAAATGGAAATTAGCAAATTTACTAGGTTTTAGAAACAAGTTTACAGAATTCTCACACGTACACGTGGAGGTAGGAGCTGCGGGGGGTCGCACGCGTTTACTGGTGCAGCTCACTGGTACCAGTGGGAACATAGCCGATGTGTCTTCCCTGGTCGACGCGTGTGCGCTTAATGTGACGACTGGGGGAGAAGGAGAGGCTGCACGCGATGATGCTGTGTTCATTTCGCTATGAATCCACATTGTTTGAGTCAGCTTTACCCTACTATTCGAAAATTCAAGAATTTCAATTTCAAAAAGCCAAAAAATTGAAAACAATTTCAAATAAAAAACAATATCATAAGCGACGGTATACTAGTGTTTATATTAGCCTTGTAGATTGATTCGTCATCTTGCCTATACTATTACAATATAGAGAATCTTTCAACTGAGCTACCGAGGCTTCACAACCCTAACATACCATACCTTTACATATTCGTCACGCGCACAAGCAGCTTATATAGTCCCCTACATACGCACCTACCGTTTTCTAGTCTTTTCTTCTACCCTGCCAATCCACGTCGAGATTCAAAGTGCTTTTCCCGCGATCATTTTGCGATCGCTGAGCCGCCAGCTTACCGCAACGAATATCTCGATTTGACAGCTTGCACTCACTTCCGCCATCGTTTTCGTCGCCTTTACGACCCTGACCAGCAGGACCGATAGCATACGATACTTGTCACGATGTTACACTCGCCCGTATTTCGTGACTTCATCAGCCAGGATCCCACTGCGATGGGTATCCTCTTTCGTTGCTGATACGTCGACAAGGGTACTGTGCCCCCACCAGCGCCACGATCCCTAATCATCTAGACTGGAGGTGGATGCATTTCACGAGCGTCTACACACACCAACAACAAACGAAACCGGGAGCGCCATCACACGCACAGGAACAAGCAAAACAATCGGCGGTTAGAAATGGAAATTAGCAAATTTACTAGGTTTTAGAAACGAGTTTACAGAATTCTCACACGTACACGTGGAGGTAGGAGCTGCGGGGGGTCGCACGCGTTTACTGGTGCAGCTCACTGGTACCAGTGGGAACATAGCCGATGTGTCTTCCCTGGTCGACGCGTGTGCGCTTAATGTGACGACTGGGGGGAGAAGGAGAGGCTGCACGCGATGATGCTGTGTTCATTTCGCTATGAATCCACATTGTTTGAGTCAGCTTTACCCTACTATTCGAAAATTCAAGAATTTCAATTTCAAAAAGCCAAAAAATTGAAAACAATTTCAAATAAAAAACAATATCATAAGCGACGGTATACTAGTGTTTATATTAGCCTTGTAGATTGATTCGTCATCTTGCCTATACTATTACAATATAGAGAATCTTTCAACTGAGCTACCGAGGCTTCACAACCCTAACATACCATACCTTTACATATTCGTCACGCGCACAAGCAGCTTATATAGTCCCCTACATACGCACCTACCGTTTTCTAGTCTTTTCTTCTACCCTGCCAATCCACGTCGAGATTCAAAGTGCTTTTCCCGCGATCATTTTGCGATCGCTGAGCCGCCAGCTTACCGCAACGAATATCTCGATTTGACAGCTTGCACTCACTTCCGCCATCGTTTTCGTCGCCTTTACGACCCTGACCAGCAGGACCGATAGCATACGATACTTGTCACGATGTTACACTCGCCCGTATTTCGTGACTTCATCAGCCAGGATCCCACTGCGATGGGTATCCTCTTTCGTTGCTGATACGTCGACAAGGGTACTGTGCCCCCACCAGCGCCACGATCCCTAATCATCTAGACTGGAGGTGGATGCATTTCACGAGCGTCTACACACACCAACAACAAACGAAACCGGGAGCGCCATCACACGCACAGGAACAAGCAAAACAATCGGCGGTTAGAAATGGAAATTAGCAAATTTACTAGGTTTTAGAAACGAGTTTACAGAATTCTCACACGTAAACGTGGAGGTAGGAGCTGCGGGGGGTCGCACGCGTTTACTGGTGCAGCTCACTGGTACCAGTGGGAACATAGCCGATGTGTCTTCCCTGGTCGACGCGTGTGCGCTTAATGTGACGACTGGGGGAGAAGGAGAGGCTGCACGCGATGATGCTGTGTTCATTTCGCTATGAATCCACATTGTTTGAGTCAGCTTTACCCTACTATTCGAAAATTCAAGAATTTCAATTTCAAAAAGCCAAAAAATTGAAAACAATTTCAAATAAAAAACAATATCATAAGCGACGGTATACTAGTGTTTATATTAGCCTTGTAGATTGATTCGTCATCTTGCCTATACTATTACAATATAGAGAATCTTTCAACTGAGCTACCGAGGCTTCACAACCCTAACATACCATACCTTTACATATTCGTCACGCGCACAAGCAGCTTATATAGTCCCCTACATACGCACCTACCGTTTTCTAGTCTTTTCTTCTACCCTGCCAATCCACGTCGAGATTCAAAGTGCTTTTCCCGCGATCATTTTGCGATCGCTGAGCCGCCAGCTTACCGCAACGAATATCTCGATTTGACAGCTTGCACTCACTTCCGCCATCGTTTTCGTCGCCTTTACGACCCTGACCAGCAGGACCGATAGCATACGATACTTGTCACGATGTTACACTCGCCCGTATTTCGTGACTTCATCAGCCAGGATCCCACTGCGATGGGTATCCTCTTTCGTTGCTGATACGTCGACAAGGGGTACTGTGCCCCCACCAGCGCCACGATCCCTAATCATCTAGACTGGAGGTGGATGCATTTCACGAGCGTCTACACACACCAACAACAAACGAAACCGGGAGCGCCATCACACGCACAGGAACAAGCAAAACAATCGGCGGTTAGAAATGGAAATTAGCAAATTTACTAGGTTTTAGAAACGAGTTTACAGAATTCTCACACGTAAACGTGGAGGTAGGAGCTGCGGGGGGTCGCACGCGTTTACTGGTGCAGCTCACTGGTACCAGTGGGAACATAGCCGATGTGTCTTCCCTGGTCGACGCGTGTGCGCTTAATGTGACGACTGGGGGAGAAGGAGAGGCTGCACGCGATGATGCTGTGTTCATTTCGCTATGAATCCACATTGTTTGAGTCAGCTTTACCCTACTATTCGAAAATTCAAGAATTTCAATTTCAAAAAGCCAAAAAATTGAAAACAATTTCAAATAAAAAACAATATCATAAGCGACGGTATACTAGTGTTTATATTAGCCTTGTAGATTGATTCGTCATCTTGCCTATACTATTACAATATAGAGAATCTTTCAACTGAGCTACCGAGGCTTCACAACCCTAACATACCATACCTTTACATATTCGTCACGCGCACAAGCAGCTTATATAGTCCCCTACATACGCACCTACCGTTTTCTAGTCTTTTCTTCTACCCTGCCAATCCACGTCGAGATTCAAAGTGCTTTTCCCGCGATCATTTTGCGATCGCTGAGCCGCCAGCTTACCGCAACGAATATCTCGATTTGACAGCTTGCACTCACTTCCGCCATCGTTTTCGTCGCCTTTACGACCCTGACCAGCAGGACCGATAGCATACGATACTTGTCACGATGTTACACTCGCCCGTATTTCGTGACTTCATCAGCCAGGATCCCACTGCGATGGGTATCCTCTTTCGTTGCTGATACGTCGACAAGGGTACTGTGCCCCCACCAGCGCCACGATCCCTAATCATCTAGACTGGAGGTGGATGCATTTCACGAGCGTCTACACACACCAACAACAAACGAAACCGGGAGCGCCATCACACGCACAGGAACAAGCAAAACAATCGGCGGTTAGAAATGGAAATTAGCAAATTTACTAGGTTTTAGAAACGAGTTTACAGAATTCTCACACGTAAACGTGGAGGTAGGAGCTGCGGGGGGTCGCACGCGTTTACTGGTGCAGCTCACTGGTACCAGTGGGAACATAGCCGATGTGTCTTCCCTGGTCGACGCGTGTGCGCTTAATGTGACGACTGGGGGAGAAGGAGAGGCTGCACGCGATGATGCTGTGTTCATTTCGCTATGAATCCACATTGTTTGAGTCAGCTTTACCCTACTATTCGAAAATTCAAGAATTTCAATTTCAAAAAGCCAAAAAATTGAAAACAATTTCAAATAAAAAACAATATCATAAGCGACGGTATACTAGTGTTTATATTAGCCTTGTAGATTGATTCGTCATCTTGCCTATACTATTACAATATAGAGAATCTTTCAACTGAGCTACCGAGGCTTCACAACCCTAACATACCATACCTTTACATATTCGTCACGCGCACAAGCAGCTTATATAGTCCCCTACATACGCACCTACCGTTTTCTAGTCTTTTCTTCTACCCTGCCAATCCACGTCGAGATTCAAAGTGCTTTTCCCGCGATCATTTTGCGATCGCTGAGCCGCCAGCTTACCGCAACGAATATCTCGATTTGACAGCTTGCACTCACTTCCGCCATCGTTTTCGTCGCCTTTACGACCCTGACCAGCAGGACCGATAGCATACGATACTTGTCACGATGTTACACTCGCCCGTATTTCGTGACTTCATCAGCCAGGATCCCACTGCGATGGGTATCCTCTTTCGTTGCTGATACGTCGACAAGGGTACTGTGCCCCCACCAGCGCCACGATCCCTAATCATCTAGACTGGAGGTGGATGCATTTCACGAGCGTCTACACACACCAACAACAAACGAAACCGGGAGCGCCATCACACGCACAGGAACAAGCAAAACAATCGGCGGTTAGAAATGGAAATTAGCAAATTTACTAGGTTTTAGAAACGAGTTTACAGAATTCTCACACGTAAACGTGGAGGTAGGAGCTGCGGGGGGTCGCACGCGTTTACTGGTGCAGCTCACTGGTACCAGTGGGAACATAGCCGATGTGTCTTCCCTGGTCGACGCGTGTGCGCTTAATGTGACGACTGGGGGAGAAGGAGAGGCTGCACGCGATGATGCTGTGTTCATTTCGCTATGAATCCACATTGTTTGAGTCAGCTTTACCCTACTATTCGAAAATTCAAGAATTTCAATTTCAAAAAGCCAAAAAATTGAAAACAATTTCAAATAAAAAACAATATCATAAGCGACGGTATACTAGTGTTTATATTAGCCTTGTAGATTGATTCGTCATCTTGCCTATACTATTACAATATAGAGAATCTTTCAACTGAGCTACCGAGGCTTCACAACCCTAACATACCATACCTTTACATATTCGTCACGCGCACAAGCAGCTTATATAGTCCCCTACATACGCACCTACCGTTTTCTAGTCTTTTCTTCTACCCTGCCAATCCACGTCGAGATTCAAAGTGCTTTTCCCGCGATCATTTTGCGATCGCTGAGCCGCCAGCTTACCGCAACGAATATCTCGATTTGACAGCTTGCACTCACTTCCGCCATCGTTTTCGTCGCCTTTACGACCCTGACCAGCAGGACCGATAGCATACGATACTTGTCACGATGTTACACTCGCCCGTATTTCGTGACTTCATCAGCCAGGATCCCACTGCGATGGGTATCCTCTTTCGTTGCTGATACGTCGACAAGGGTACTGTGCCCCCACCAGCGCCACGATCCCTAATCATCTAGACTGGAGGTGGATGCATTTCACGAGCGTCTACACACACCAACAACAAACGAAACCGGGAGCGCCATCACACGCACAGGAACAAGCAAAACAATCGGCGGTTAGAAATGGAAATTAGCAAATTTACTAGGTTTTAGAAACGAGTTTACAGAATTCTCACACGTAAACGTGGAGGTAGGAGCTGCGGGGGGTCGCACGCGTTTACTGGTGCAGCTCACTGGTACCAGTGGGAACATAGCCGATGTGTCTTCCCTGGTCGACGCGTGTGCGCTTAATGTGACGACTGGGGGAGAAGGAGAGGCTGCACGCGATGATGCTGTGTTCATTTCGCTATGAATCCACATTGTTTGAGTCAGCTTTACCCTACTATTCGAAAATTCAAGAATTTCAATTTCAAAAAGCCAAAAAATTGAAAACAATTTCAAATAAAAAACAATATCATAAGCGACGGTATACTAGTGTTTATATTAGCCTTGTAGATTGATTCGTCATCTTGCCTATACTATTACAATATAGAGAATCTTTCAACTGAGCTACCGAGGCTTCACAACCCTAACATACCATACCTTTACATATTCGTCACGCGCACAAGCAGCTTATATAGTCCCCTACATACGCACCTACCGTTTTCTAGTCTTTTCTTCTACCCTGCCAATCCACGTCGAGATTCAAAGTGCTTTTCCCGCGATCATTTTGCGATCGCTGAGCCGCCAGCTTACCGCAACGAATATCTCGATTTGACAGCTTGCACTCACTTCCGCCATCGTTTTCGTCGCCTTTACGACCCTGACCAGCAGGACCGATAGCATACGATACTTGTCACGATGTTACACTCGCCCGTATTTCGTGACTTCATCAGCCAGGATCCCACTGCGATGGGTATCCTCTTTCGTTGCTGATACGTCGACAAGGGTACTGTGCCCCCACCAGCGCCACGATCCCTAATCATCTAGACTGGAGGTGGATGCATTTCACGAGCGTCTACACACACCAACAACAAACGAAACCGGGAGCGCCATCACACGCACAGGAACAAGCAAAACAATCGGCGGTTAGAAATGGAAATTAGCAAATTTACTAGGTTTTAGAAACGAGTTTACAGAATTCTCACACGTAAACGTGGAGGTAGGAGCTGCGGGGGGTCGCACGCGTTTACTGGTGCAGCTCACTGGTACCAGTGGGAACATAGCCGATGTGTCTTCCCTGGTCGACGCGTGTGCGCTTAATGTGACGACTGGGGGAGAAGGAGAGGCTGCACGCGATGATGCTGTGTTCATTTCGCTATGAATCCACATTGTTTGAGTCAGCTTTACCCTACTATTCGAAAATTCAAGAATTTCAATTTCAAAAAGCCAAAAAATTGAAAACAATTTCAAATAAAAAACAATATCATAAGCGACGGTATACTAGTGTTTATATTAGCCTTGTAGATTGATTCGTCATCTTGCCTATACTATTACAATATAGAGAATCTTTCAACTGAGCTACCGAGGCTTCACAACCCTAACATACCATACCTTTACATATTCGTCACGCGCACAAGCAGCTTATATAGTCCCCTACATACGCACCTACCGTTTTCTAGTCTTTTCTTCTACCCTGCCAATCCACGTCGAGATTCAAAGTGCTTTTCCCGCGATCATTTTGCGATCGCTGAGCCGCCAGCTTACCGCAACGAATATCTCGATTTGACAGCTTGCACTCACTTCCGCCATCGTTTTCGTCGCCTTTACGACCCTGACCAGCAGGACCGATAGCATACGATACTTGTCACGATGTTACACTCGCCCGTATTTCGTGACTTCATCAGCCAGGATCCCACTGCGATGGGTATCCTCTTTCGTTGCTGATACGTCGACAAGGGTACTGTGCCCCCACCAGCGCCACGATCCCTAATCATCTAGACTGGAGGTGGATGCATTTCACGAGCGTCTACACACACCAACAACAAACGAAACCGGGAGCGCCATCACACGCACAGGAACAAGCAAAACAATCGGCGGTTAGAAATGGAAATTAGCAAATTTACTAGGTTTTAGAAACGAGTTTACAGAATTCTCACACGTAAACGTGGAGGTAGGAGCTGCGGGGGGTCGCACGCGTTTACTGGTGCAGCTCACTGGTACCAGTGGGAACATAGCCGATGTGTCTTCCCTGGTCGACGCGTGTGCGCTTAATGTGACGACTGGGGGAGAAGGAGAGGCTGCACGCGATGATGCTGTGTTCATTTCGCTATGAATCCACATTGTTTGAGTCAGCTTTACCCTACTATTCGAAAATTCAAGAATTTCAATTTCAAAAAGCCAAAAAATTGAAAACAATTTCAAATAAAAAACAATATCATAAGCGACGGTATACTAGTGTTTATATTAGCCTTGTAGATTGATTCGTCATCTTGCCTATACTATTACAATATAGAGAATCTTTCAACTGAGCTACCGAGGCTTCACAACCCTAACATACCATACCTTTACATATTCGTCACGCGCACAAGCAGCTTATATAGTCCCCTACATACGCACCTACCGTTTTCTAGTCTTTTCTTCTACCCTGCCAATCCACGTCGAGATTCAAAGTGCTTTTCCCGCGATCATTTTGCGATCGCTGAGCCGCCAGCTTACCGCAACGAATATCTCGATTTGACAGCTTGCACTCACTTCCGCCATCGTTTTCGTCGCCTTTACGACCCTGACCAGCAGGACCGATAGCATACGATACTTGTCACGATGTTACACTCGCCCGTATTTCGTGACTTCATCAGCCAGGATCCCACTGCGATGGGTATCCTCTTTCGTTGCTGATACGTCGACAAGGGTACTGTGCCCCCACCAGCGCCACGATCCCTAATCATCTAGACTGGAGGTGGATGCATTTCACGAGCGTCTACACACACCAACAACAAACGAAACCGGGAGCGCCATCACACGCACAGGAACAAGCAAAACAATCGGCGGTTAGAAATGGAAATTAGCAAATTTACTAGGTTTTAGAAACGAGTTTACAGAATTCTCACACGTACACGTGGAGGTAGGAGCTGCGGGGGGTCGCACGCGTTTACTGGTGCAGCTCACTGGTACCAGTGGGAACATAGCCGATGTGTCTTCCCTGGTCGACGCGTGTGCGCTTAATGTGACGACTGGGGGAGAAGGAGAGGCTGCACGCGATGATGCTGTGTTCATTTCGCTATGAATCCACATTGTTTGAGTCAGCTTTACCCTACTATTCGAAAATTCAAGAATTTCAATTTCAAAAAGCCAAAAAATTGAAAACAATTTCAAATAAAAAACAATATCATAAGCGACGGTATACTAGTGTTTATATTAGCCTTGTAGATTGATTCGTCATCTTGCCTATACTATTACAATATAGAGAATCTTTCAACTGAGCTACCGAGGCTTCACAACCCTAACATACCATACCTTTACATATTCGTCACGCGCACAAGCAGCTTATATAGTCCCCTACATACGCACCTACCGTTTTCTAGTCTTTTCTTCTACCCTGCCAATCCACGTCGAGATTCAAAGTGCTTTTCCCGCGATCATTTTGCGATCGCTGAGCCGCCAGCTTACCGCAACGAATATCTCGATTTGACAGCTTGCACTCACTTCCGCCATCGTTTTCGTCGCCTTTACGACCCTGACCAGCAGGACCGATAGCATACGATACTTGTCACGATGTTACACTCGCCCGTATTTCGTGACTTCATCAGCCAGGATCCCACTGCGATGGGTATCCTCTTTCGTTGCTGATACGTCGACAAGGGTACTGTGCCCCCACCAGCGCCACGATCCCTAATCATCTAGACTGGAGGTGGATGCATTTCACGAGCGTCTACACACACCAACAACAAACGAAACCGGGAGCGCCATCACACGCACAGGAACAAGCAAAACAATCGGCGGTTAGAAATGGAAATTAGCAAATTTACTAGGTTTTAGAAACGAGTTTACAGAATTCTCACACGTAAACGTGGAGGTAGGAGCTGCGGGGGGTCGCACGCGTTTACTGGTGCAGCTCACTGGTACCAGTGGGAACATAGCCGATGTGTCTTCCCTGGTCGACGCGTGTGCGCTTAATGTGACGACTGGGGGAGAAGGAGAGGCTGCACGCGATGATGCTGTGTTCATTTCGCTATGAATCCACATTGTTTGAGTCAGCTTTACCCTACTATTCGAAAATTCAAGAATTTCAATTTCAAAAAGCCAAAAAATTGAAAACAATTTCAAATAAAAAACAATATCATAAGCGACGGTATACTAGTGTTTATATTAGCCTTGTAGATTGATTCGTCATCTTGCCTATACTATTACAATATAGAGAATCTTTCAACTGAGCTACCGAGGCTTCACAACCCTAACATACCATACCTTTACATATTCGTCACGCGCACAAGCAGCTTATATAGTCCCCTACATACGCACCTACCGTTTTCTAGTCTTTTCTTCTACCCTGCCAATCCACGTCGAGATTCAAAGTGCTTTTCCCGCGATCATTTTGCGATCGCTGAGCCGCCAGCTTACCGCAACGAATATCTCGATTTGACAGCTTGCACTCACTTCCGCCATCGTTTTCGTCGCCTTTACGACCCTGACCAGCAGGACCGATAGCATACGATACTTGTCACGATGTTACACTCGCCCGTATTTCGTGACTTCATCAGCCAGGATCCCACTGCGATGGGTATCCTCTTTCGTTGCTGATACGTCGACAAGGGTACTGTGCCCCCACCAGCGCCACGATCCCTAATCATCTAGACTGGAGGTGGATGCATTTCACGAGCGTCTACACACACCAACAACAAACGAAACCGGGAGCGCCATCACACGCACAGGAACAAGCAAAACAATCGGCGGTTAGAAATGGAAATTAGCAAATTTACTAGGTTTTAGAAACGAGTTTACAGAATTCTCACACGTACACGTGGAGGTAGGAGCTGCGGGGGGTCGCACGCGTTTACTGGTGCAGCTCACTGGTACCAGTGGGAACATAGCCGATGTGTCTTCCCTGGTCGACGCGTGTGCGCTTAATGTGACGACTGGGGGAGAAGGAGAGGCTGCACGCGATGATGCTGTGTTCATTTCGCTATGAATCCACATTGTTTGAGTCAGCTTTACCCTACTATTCGAAAATTCAAGAATTTCAATTTCAAAAAGCCAAAAAATTGAAAACAATTTCAAATAAAAAACAATATCATAAGCGACGGTATACTAGTGTTTATATTAGCCTTGTAGATTGATTCGTCATCTTGCCTATACTATTACAATATAGAGAATCTTTCAACTGAGCTACCGAGGCTTCACAACCCTAACATACCATACCTTTACATATTCGTCACGCGCACAAGCAGCTTATATAGTCCCCTACATACGCACCTACCGTTTTCTAGTCTTTTCTTCTACCCTGCCAATCCACGTCGAGATTCAAAGTGCTTTTCCCGCGATCATTTTGCGATCGCTGAGCCGCCAGCTTACCGCAACGAATATCTCGATTTGACAGCTTGCACTCACTTCCGCCATCGTTTTCGTCGCCTTTACGACCCTGACCAGCAGGACCGATAGCATACGATACTTGTCACGATGTTACACTCGCCCGTATTTCGTGACTTCATCAGCCAGGATCCCACTGCGATGGGTATCCTCTTTCGTTGCTGATACGTCGACAAGGGTACTGTGCCCCCACCAGCGCCACGATCCCTAATCATCTAGACTGGAGGTGGATGCATTTCACGAGCGTCTACACACACCAACAACAAACGAAACCGGGAGCGCCATCACACGCACAGGAACAAGCAAAACAATCGGCGGTTAGAAATGGAAATTAGCAAATTTACTAGGTTTTAGAAACGAGTTTACAGAATTCTCACACGTAAACGTGGAGGTAGGAGCTGCGGGGGGTCGCACGCGTTTACTGGTGCAGCTCACTGGTACCAGTGGGAACATAGCCGATGTGTCTTCCCTGGTCGACGCGTGTGCGCTTAATGTGACGACTGGGGGAGAAGGAGAGGCTGCACGCGATGATGCTGTGTTCATTTCGCTATGAATCCACATTGTTTGAGTCAGCTTTACCCTACTATTCGAAAATTCAAGAATTTCAATTTCAAAAAGCCAAAAAATTGAAAACAATTTCAAATTAAAAACAATATCATAAGCGACGGTATACTAGTGTTTATATTAGCCTTGTAGATTGATTCGTCATCTTGCCTATACTATTACAATATAGAGAATCTTTCAACTGAGCTACCGAGGCTTCACAACCCTAACATACCATACCTTTACATATTCGTCACGCGCACAAGCAGCTTATATAGTACCTGGGGTCGCACGCGTTTACTGGTGCAGCTCACTGGTATCAGTGGGAACATAGCCGATGTGTCTTCCCTGGTCGACGCGTGTGCGCTTAATGTGACGACTGGGGGAGAAGGAGAGGCTGCACGCGATGATGCTGTGTTCATTTCGCTATGAATCCACATTGTTTGAGTCAGCTTTACCCTACTATTCGAAAATTCAAGAATTTCAATTTCAAAAGCCAAAAAATTGAAAACAATTTCAAATAAAAAAACAATATCATAAGCGACGGTATACTAGTGTTTATATTAGCCTTGTAGATTGATTTGTCATCTTGCCTATACTATTACAATATAGAGAATCTTTCAACTGAGCTACCGAGGCTTCACAACCCTAACATACCATACCGTTTACATATTCGTCACGCGCACAAGCAGCTTATATAGTACCTGGGGGGTCGCACGCGTTTACTGGTCAGCTCACTGGTATCAGTGGGAACATAGCCGATGTGTCTTCCCTGGTCGACGCGTGTGCGCTTAATGTGACGACTGGGGAGAAGGAGAGGCTGCACGCGATGATCTGTGTTCATTTCGCTATGAATTTACATTGTTTGAGTCAGCTTTACCCTACTATTCGAAAATTCAAGAATTTCAATTTCAAAAAGCCAAAAAATTGAAAACAATTTCAAATAAAAAACAATATCATAAGCGACGGTATACTAGTGTTTATATTAGCCTTGTAGATTGATTTGTCATCTTGCCTATACTATTACAATATAGAGAATCTTTCAACTGAGCTACCGAGGCTTCACAACCCTAACATACCATACCTTTACATATTCGTCACGCGCACAAGCAGCTTATATAGTCCCCTACATACGCACCTACCGTTTTCTAGTCTTTTCTTCTACCCTGCCAATCCACGTCGAGATTCAAAGTGCTTTTCCCGCGATCATTTTGCGATCGCTGAGCCGCCAGCTTACCGCAACGAATATCTCGATTTGACAGCTTGCACTCACTTCCGCCATCGTTTTCGTCGCCTTTACGACCCTGACCAGCAGGACCGATAGCATACGATACTTGTCACGATGTTACACTCGCCCGTATTTCGTGACTTCATCAGCCAGGATCCCACTGCGATGGGTATCCTCTTTCGTTGCTGATACGTCGACAAGGGTACTGTGCCCCCACCAGCGCCACGATCCCTAATCATCTAGACTGGAGGTGGATGCATTTCACGAGCGTCTACACACACCAACAACAAACGAAACCGGGAGCGCCATCACACGCACAGGAACAAGCAAAACAATCGGCGGTTAGAAATGGAAATTAGCAAATTTACTAGGTTTTAGAAACAAGTTTACAGAATTCTCACACGTAAACGTGGAGGTAGGAGCTGCGGGGGTCGCACGCGTTTACAGGTGCAGCTCACTGGTACCAGTGGGAACATAGCCGATGTGTCTTCCCTGGTCGACGCGTGTGCGCTTAATGTGACGACTGGGGGAGAAGGAGAGGCTGCACGCGATGATGCTGTGTTCATTTCGCTATGAATCCACATTGTTTGAGTCAGCTTTACCCTACTATTCGAAAATTCAAGAATTTCAATTTCAAAAAGCCAAAAAATTGAAAACAATTTCAAATTAAAAAACAATATCATAAGCGACGGTATACTAGTGTTTATATTAGCCTTGTAGATTGATTTGTCATCTTGCCTATACTATTACAATATAGAGAATCTTTCAACTGAGCTACCGAGGCTTCACAACCCTAACATACCATACCTTTACATATTCGTCACGCGCACAAGCAGCTTATATAGTACCTGGGGGGGTCGCACGCGTTTACTGGTGCAGCTCACTGGTACCAGTGGGAACATAGCCGATGTGTCTTCCCTGGTCGACGCGTGTGCGCTTAATGTGACGACTGGGGGAGAAGGAGAGGCTGCACGCGATGATGCTGTGTTCATTTCGCTATGAATCCACATTGTTTGAGTCAGCTTTACCCTACTATTCGAAAATTCAAGAATTTCAATTTCAAAAAGCCAAAAAAATTGAAAACAATTTCAAATAAAAAACAATATCATAAGCGACGGTATACTAGTGTTTATATTAGCCTTGTAGATTGATTTGTCATCTTGCCTATACTATTACAATATAGAGAATCTTTCAACTGAGCTACCGAGGCTTCACAACCCTAACATACCATACCTTTACATATTCGTCACGCGCACAAGCAGCTTATATAGTCCCCTACATACGCACCTACCGTTTTCTAGTCTTTTCTTCTACCCTGCCAATCCACGTCGAGATTCAAAGTGCTTTTCCCGCGATCATTTTGCGATCGCTGAGCCGCCAGCTTACCGCAACGAATATCTCGATTTGACAGCTTGCACTCACTTCCGCCATCGTTTTCGTCGCCTTTACGACCCTGACCAGCAGGACCGATAGCATACGATACTTGTCACGATGTTACACTCGCCCGTATTTCGTGACTTCATCAGCCAGGATCCCACTGCGATGGGTATCCTCTTTCGTTGCTGATACGTCGACAAGGGTACTGTGCCCCCCACCAGCGCCACGATCCCTAATCATCTAGACTGGAGGTGGATGCATTTCACGAGCGTCTACACACACCAACAACAAACGAAACCGGGAGCGCCATCACACGCACAGGAACAAGCAAAACAATCGGCGGTTAGAAATGGAAATTAGCAAATTTACTAGGTTTTAGAAACAAGTTTACAGAATTCTCACACGTAAACGTGGAGGTAGGAGCTGCGGGGGGTCGCACGCGTTTACAGGTGCAGCTCACTGGTACCAGTGGGAACATAGCCGATGTGTCTTCCCTGGTCGACGCGTGTGCGCTTAATGTGACGACTGGGGGAGAAGGAGAGGCTGCACGCGATGATGCTGTGTTCATTTCGCTATGAATCCACATTGTTTGAGTCAGCTTTACCCTACTATTCGAAAATTCAAGAATTTCAATTTCAAAAAGCCAAAAAATTGAAAACAATTTCAAATAAAAAACAATATCATAAGCGACGGTATACTAGTGTTTATATTAGCCTTGTAGATTGATTTGTCATCTTGCCTATACTATTACAATATAGAGAATCTTTCAACTGAGCTACCGAGGCTTCACAACCCTAACATACCATACCTTTACATATTCGTCACGCGCACAAGCAGCTTATATAGTCCCCTACATACGCACCTACCGTTTTCTAGTCTTTTCTTCTACCCTGCCAATCCACGTCGAGATTCAAAGTGCTTTTCCCGCGATCATTTTGCGATCGCTGAGCCGCCAGCTTACCGCAACGAATATCTCGATTTGACAGCTTGCACTCACTTCCGCCATCGTTTTCGTCGCCTTTACGACCCTGACCAGCAGGACCGATAGCATACGATACTTGTCACGATGTTACACTCGCCCGTATTTCGTGACTTCATCAGCCAGGATCCCACTGCGATGGGTATCCTCTTTCGTTGCTGATACGTCGACAAGGGTACTGTGCCCCCACCAGCGCCACGATCCCTAATCATCTAGACTGGAGGTGGATGCATTTCACGAGCGTCTACACACACCAACAACAAACGAAACCGGGAGCGCCATCACACGCACAGGAACAAGCAAAACAATCGGCGGTTAGAAATGGAAATTAGCAAATTTACTAGGTTTTAGAAACGAGTTTACAGAATTCTCACACGTAAACGTGGAGGTAGGAGCTGCGGGGGGTCGCACGCGTTTACAGGTGCAGCTCACTGGTACCAGTGGGAACATAGCCGATGTGTCTTCCCTGGTCGACGCGTGTGCGCTTAATGTGACGACTGGGGGAGAAGGAGAGGCTGCACGCGATGATGCTGTGTTCATTTCGCTATGAATCCACATTGTTTGAGTCAGCTTTACCCTACTATTCGAAAATTCAAGAATTTCAATTTCAAAAAGCCAAAAAATTGAAAACAATTTCAAATAAAAAACAATATCATAAGCGACGGTATACTAGTGTTTATATTAGCCTTGTAGATTGATTCGTCATCTTGCCTATACTATTACAATATAGAGAATCTTTCAACTGAGCTACCGAGGCTTCACAACCCTAACATACCATACCTTTACATATTCGTCACGCGCACAAGCAGCTTATATAGTCCCCTACATACGCACCTACCGTTTTCTAGTCTTTTCTTCTACCCTGCCAATCCACGTCGAGATTCAAAGTGCTTTTCCCGCGATCATTTTGCGATCGCTGAGCCGCCAGCTTACCGCAACGAATATCTCGATTTGACAGCTTGCACTCACTTCCGCCATCGTTTTCGTCGCCTTTACGACCCTGACCAGCAGGACCGATAGCATACGATACTTGTCACGATGTTACACTCGCCCGTATTTCGTGACTTCATCAGCCAGGATCCCACTGCGATGGGTATCCTCTTTCGTTGCTGATACGTCGACAAGGGTACTGTGCCCCCACCAGCGCCACGATCCCTAATCATCTAGACTGGAGGTGGATGCATTTCACGAGCGTCTACACACACCAACAACAAACGAAACCGGGAGCGCCATCACACGCACAGGAACAAGCAAAACAATCGGCGGTTAGAAATGGAAATTAGCAAATTTACTAGGTTTTAGAAACGAGTTTACAGAATTCTCACACGTAAACGTGGAGGTAGGAGCTGCGGGGGGTCGCACGCGTTTACTGGTGCAGCTCACTGGTACCAGTGGGAACATAGCCGATGTGTCTTCCCTGGTCGACGCGTGTGCGCTTAATGTGACGACTGGGGGAGAAGGAGAGGCTGCACGCGATGATGCTGTGTTCATTTCGCTATGAATCCACATTGTTTGAGTCAGCTTTACCCTACTATTCGAAAATTCAAGAATTTCAATTTCAAAAAGCCAAAAAATTGAAAACAATTTCAAATAAAAAACAATATCATAAGCGACGGTATACTAGTGTTTATATTAGCCTTGTAGATTGATTCGTCATCTTGCCTATACTATTACAATATAGAGAATCTTTCAACTGAGCTACCGAGGCTTCACAACCCTAACATACCATACCTTTACATATTCGTCACGCGCACAAGCAGCTTATATAGTCCCCTACATACGCACCTACCGTTTTCTAGTCTTTTCTTCTACCCTGCCAATCCACGTCGAGATTCAAAGTGCTTTTCCCGCGATCATTTTGCGATCGCTGAGCCGCCAGCTTACCGCAACGAATATCTCGATTTGACAGCTTGCACTCACTTCCGCCATCGTTTTCGTCGCCTTTACGACCCTGACCAGCAGGACCGATAGCATACGATACTTGTCACGATGTTACACTCGCCCGTATTTCGTGACTTCATCAGCCAGGATCCCACTGCGATGGGTATCCTCTTTCGTTGCTGATACGTCGACAAGGGTACTGTGCCCCCACCAGCGCCACGATCCCTAATCATCTAGACTGGAGGTGGATGCATTTCACGAGCGTCTACACACACCAACAACAAACGAAACCGGGAGCGCCATCACACGCACAGGAACAAGCAAAACAATCGGCGGTTAGAAATGGAAATTAGCAAATTTACTAGGTTTTAGAAACGAGTTTACAGAATTCTCACACGTACACGTGGAGGTAGGAGCTGCGGGGGGTCGCACACGTTTACAGGTGCAGCTCACTGGTATCAGTGGGAACATAGCCGATGTGTCTTCCCTGGTCGACGCGTGTGCGCTTAATGTGACGACTGGGGGAGAAGGAGAGGCTGCACGCGATGATGCTGTGTTCATTTCGCTATGAATCCACATTGTTTGAGTCAGCTTTACCCTACTATTCGAAAATTCAAGAATTTCAATTTCAAAAAGCCAAAAAATTGAAAACAATTTCAAATAAAAAACAATATCATAAGCGACGGTATACTAGTGTTTATATTAGCCTTGTAGATTGATTTGTCATCTTGCCTATTCTATTACAATATAGAGAATCTTTCAACTGAGCTACCGAGGCTTCACAACCCTAACATACCATACCTTTACATATTCGTCACGCGCACAAGCAGCTTATATAGTCCCCTACATACGCACCTACCGTTTTCTAGTCTTTTCTTCTACCCTGCCAATCCACGTCGAGATTCAAAGTGCTTTTCCCGCGATCATTTTGCGATCGCTGAGCCGCCAGCTTACCGCAACGAATATCTCGATTTGACAGCTTGCACTCACTTCCGCCATCGTTTTCGTCGCCTTTACGACCCTGACCAGCAGGACCGATAGCATACGATACTTGTCACGATGTTACACTCGCCCGTATTTCGTGACTTCATCAGCCAGGATCCCACTGCGATGGGTATCCTCTTTCGTTGCTGATACGTCAACAAGGGTACTGTGCCCCCACCAGCGCCACGATCCCTAATCATCTAGACTGGAGGTGGATGCATTTCACGAGCGTCTACACACACCAACAACAAACGAAACCGGGAGCGCCATCACACGCACAGGAACAAGCAAAACAATCGGCGGTTAGAAATGGAAATTAGCAAATTTACTAGGTTTTAGAAACGAGTTTACAGAATTCTCACACGTAAACGTGGAGGTAGGAGCTGCGGGGGGTCGCACGCGTTTACTGGTGCAGCTCACTGGTACCAGTGGGAACATAGCCGATGTGTCTTCCCTGGTCGACGCGTGTGCGCTTAATGTGACGACTGGGGGAGAAGGAGAGGCTGCACGCGATGATGCTGTGTTCATTTCGCTATGAATCCACATTGTTTGAGTCAGCTTTACCCTACTATTCGAAAATTCAAGAATTTCAATTTCAAAAAGCCAAAAAATTGAAAACAATTTCAAATAAAAAACAATATCATAAGCGACGGTATACTAGTGTTTATATTAGCCTTGTAGATTGATTCGTCATCTTGCCTATACTATTACAATATAGAGAATCTTTCAACTGAGCTACCGAGGCTTCACAACCCTAACATACCATACCTTTACATATTCGTCACGCGCACAAGCAGCTTATATAGTTCCCTACATACGCACCTACCGTTTTCTAGTCTTTTCTTCTACCCTGCCAATCCACGTCGAGATTCAAAGTGCTTTTCCCGCGATCATTTTGCGATCGCTGAGCCGCCAGCTTACCGCAACGAATATCTCGATTTGACAGCTTGCACTCACTTCCGCCATCGTTTTCGTCGCCTTTACGACCCTGACCAGCAGGACCGATAGCATACGATACTTGTCACGATGTTACACTCGCCCGTATTTCGTGACTTCATCAGCCAGGATCCCACTGCGATGGGTATCCTCTTTCGTTGCTGATACGTCGACAAGGGTACTGTGCCCCCCACCAGCGCCACGATCCCTAATCATCTAGACTGGAGGTGGATGCATTTCACGAGCGTCTACACACACCAACAACAAACGAAACCGGGAGCGCCATCACACGCACAGGAACAAGCAAAACAATCGGCGGTTAGAAATGGAAATTAGCAAATTTACTAGGTTTTAGAAACAAGTTTACAGAATTCTCACACGTACACGTGGAGGTAGGAGCTGCGGGGGTCGCACGCGTTTACTGGTGCAGCTCACTGGTACCAGTGGGAACATAGCCGATGTGTCTTCCCTGGTCGACGCGTGTGCGCTTAATGTGACGACTGGGGGAGAAGGGGAGGCTGCACGCGATGATGCTGTGTTCATTTCGCTATGAATCCACATTGTTTGAGTCAGCTTTACCCTACTATTCGAAAATTCAAGAATTTCCATTTCAAAAAGCCAAAAAATTGAAAATAATTTCAAATAAAACACAATATCATAAGCGACGGTATACTAGTGTTTATATTAGCCTTGTAGATTGGTTCGTCATCTTGCCTATTTTATTACAATATAGAGAATCTTTCAACTGAGCTACCGAGGCTTCACAACCCTAACATACCATACCTTTACATATTCGTCACGCGCACAAGCAGCTTATATAGTACCCGGGGTCGCACGCGTTTACTGGTGCAGCTCACTGGTATCAGTGGAAACATTGCCGATGTGTCTTCCCTGGTCGACGCGTGTGCGCTTTATGCGACGACTGACAAATTGTTTGTATATTGATGATTTTGCATGCATCACAGTTTATCGTGCGACGCTATCTATTTAAGGATGCATATCACACCAAAGACGTTCGAATCCAAAGAGATGACTCCGATGTAACTAGAATATTTATAGCTTCATTCCTTACCTACCTGCGGTCTTTTCATCTGAACGCAGTATTTTTATGTTAACGGATACATTGTGCCTTACTCTTCTAATTGACATATACTATAGTATGGTAGTATGCATTGAATGACAAGTCAAAATCCCATCCGAATTTTTTTTTCGTGCATACTTGGAGGAGACCGCTTAGTGCCAAGCCTAAGTGTCTTACCCGCCAGAAGGTACAATCGTTGAGTCATGAACGCAGAAGATGCTTTGCCAGGCGTACCGTTGCTGCCGCTTAACTCTTATTCCGGTAGATTGCTTGAAAGTATGTCTGACTTAGAGGATAAACCATATTTGTTTTCGAGGGCTATCCATACTTTGTGTAATTTTACGTAAATGACAAGTATTACATCACGGATAATTTTAAAATGAAGAAACGTAAAGACATTCTTTTCTTGATAAGCCAAAATCAATAATAATCTTCGGTCTAACTTTGAGACACAAGTGTATCCTCGATACTGATCACTTTTCCCGTCAAAAGCTGCACGCGCTCTATCCCGACTCCCTTCGCCTCAACCTTGTTTTCATCTGCAATAGTGATCATTATCGGGTCCTTCATTGAGAAGAATTGGCTAGAAAATGGTAGGTGCGTATATAGTGGACTATATAAGCTGCTTGTGCGCGTATCGAATATGTAAAGGTAGGGTATATTAGGGTCGCGAAACCTTGGTAGCTCAGCTGAAAGGTTTTCTATATTGCAATAGAATAGGCAAGATGACGAATCAATCTACAAGGCTAATATAAACACTAGTATACCGTAGCTTTGATATTGTTTTTATTTGAAATTGTTTTCGAGTTTTTTGCACTTTAAAATTTTTGGTTTTTTAGTTATTGAATATTAGGGTAAAGCTGACTCAAAAATTGTGCATTTAAAGCGATAAAGACAGGACATTAGCGTGGCACATGTCAAACAATGTTTCTTAAAGACAGCAGAACGACACAGCAAACCGTAAATAGGTATGTTGTAATCTGTGGAAGCATCATAGTCTCCTGCAAGAGCTGCTTTGTATGTTCCAGGCCCGCAATATTCTCAAAAGTCACTTTTTCGCCATGATCCACAATGTCCCGCTCAATAGCTTCAATAAGCTCTTGGTCTACCCAGCCATTTTCTCTTGCCACTTCTGAGTACTTCACTTTGCCTGCAATCATCTCATGGTGCGACTCAATATCAGTTGAGCTTGCTGTACTTTGGACACTCTCACGCCGCTTTGACGATCGCGGCCCCTGCCCCATCTTTTCACTTCTCAATTTACTCCCTCGGGCACACATCGTTCCCGAACCCTCCCCTGTTTTTGTCTTTCGTCGGACAACTACCGTCGCCTCCACCAGTTTCTCCTTGCGGAGTCTCTGGGACTACGTTTTACGCTACTACCCGCAGACAGTTAGGCGCTTTCAGTTTCGGCTGTTAGCTCATCCCTGCTGTGTGGTAACTAGTTTGCGCTAAGTCTTCTCCGAAAGGAATCGACTGGGTTGTCTATAACTAGCAGAACTACTATCATCGTAGTGTGGTTATTGTTGAACGCTAGGCCGTTCTGCAGTATTCACTGTCATCCTCTTTCAGCTAACTTCCTGTTGACTGAGGCTACGTTGTTAGCAAGCTACTAGGCTGCACAGACTACTTTGTCCTGGTATTGAGGTACTTTCGACTTGAGTTTGTTTCGGTGCTCTTGCATCCGAATTGCAGTTGCAACTTCCCTCAATTTGTACGTCGCCGCCTCACTTGAGGATGGCAGCCACACGTAACTCTCCCGTTGGCACGCCTTCACAGGCGGCTACGGCTTCTAGGGCGGCTCCCACCCCGCCCCCACGATCTGTTCCTGATGACTCCTTTTTTCGGGCGAGTCTTCAGCGGTTCAATGACGTCCACTCATCCGATGTGGACCGTCGCTTTGCTGCTCTTGCGCCACTACCTACCCCTGTGGAGCCTGAGCTATGTACCCGCATGTGGATCCCTGCCAGTCGTTTAACGGCCGAGCATAATATTCACGAGATTCTTGAATCTCTTGCGGCTGACAGCCAACCATCTGTCTGGCGCCAGTCCCGCGCCCATCTTCGGGATTTCAACCGTATCCCTGGGCATGGTATCTCTTTCGTTTGCACGTCAGACGATGCTCTTCGCCGCCTTGGCGAAGTGAAGCTTACTATCTGTGGAATCACGGTTACTATTCGCAAGTACTCTAGCTTTGACAAGCTATACTATGTGGATCTGCAGCGTTTACCCGCTGATGTTACTGACTTGGCGGTGTATGACTGGTTTGTTGCCCGGGGTGCACGCCCGGTTTTGATCACGCCTACCCAAGTTTTTGGGGAACTCAACTCACGGTCACGGACAGTCTATTTCCATTCTGTCGCCTGCCCATCCCCCCTCTTTGAGCCGAATGGCGACCCACTTAGGGAAATTCATTTTCTTGAGGGGGAAAAGCCATGTTTTGTTCAACATCGGCTTCAACGATTCAACCGCGTTCGGCCTCCTTCCCTCCGGCCAACTGTTCACCCCTCATCACCTCGCTCTGACGCCACTATGCGTAGCGATGACGGGGCCGCTACTTCGGATGAGCTGCCGTCCACTGCGGACTCTGTTCCATCCGTTTCCTTGCCTACCTCGAGCCCGTCCCCGGCTACGTCAGTGGTACGGGCTATACCACCACCAGCTGTTCCTTCTGGCTCTACCAAGGACAGGCTCCTTATCTTGGGATCGGTTGCTACTGACGAACCTATGTGGAAACTGGTTCAACACTCTCAGTATGGGATCATTCATCAGGACGGGCCTAAGTATCTTGAACCTCCACGTGCTGTGCCGTGCCGGTTGTATGAAGGCCCAGATGATCCCCATTCATTACTGTATTCCATTCCCGTCATGCCCACAATGTATGACGTCCTTTACGACGATGGTTATGACACATCTCTGCCACCTGATGTGGATATTAACCCGTCTGAACTGGACGAATTTACTGACTTAACCGAACAGGTTTCGGGTTTTACTGAGGACTCCGACCTTGTGCCTGCTCCAAAGGCCATCCGTTCTCTTATGAACACACGGAAGTTGCCTTTACGGGTTGAGCAAGTCTCGGTTCGTGAACTCGAACACTTCATTGATGAGTACTTGGCCGGCGAATTTTCGTCGTTCACCTCTCACGATGATGCCCTCGCCGCTGTCCAAGTCCAGCCGGCGTACTTTCGTCGCCTATTCAAGTTACCTGTGGAGCATCAGACTCGCTTATTCAAGAGGCATGCGGCCTATCGTTCTGTGAGTGCGGAGCCTCTTCAACCGGGCGAGATTTGGAGCGTCGCCACTCGTCTTTCTCAGGGTTTTGCAGTTGACCCTATGGACGTTGAAGGCACCTTTGACAGTCTCTTTCGTACCGATGAACGCAAGCTCGCGGCTCTTTCTAGCGCGACTTGTGATTTCTTTTTGATGATCTTTGCACCAGCGGTTTACGTGGATCCTGTCAAAGTATCCGCTTTATTACCCGGACATGCTGTCCCCAAGCGTATCCGCCACTCGCCGTTCCCCCTTTGGAGCGATATTATTCTGCTTTATTTGGCACGGACGGATGTGGGCGGTCTATTTCTCTCTGATTCACGGACACCTTCCCATGTGGTAGATGCTATCCGTTATCTCGCCAATGCCGCGCTCCCACAATCCGCGGCGACCGGGTGTTCCAGTCTTGTGCGTCCCCGGCTATAAGTCGAAGATTTCGCTTTCGCTCCTACTATATGGATACATCAATTCTCCCCCCTCTTCATGCTTACGGTTATCTACGCTGCCTGCCTCAAGCTTACGACCCAGCATCACTGCAACGACTTCCCTCACCCGCTTCCATTGCTTTTCCTGCACACGTTCAAGCTTCTAGGGATTTTTCGCCTGTACGTCACAGCTCTTTCGCACACACCCTCCTTCCAAGTGCCACCTCTTCTTTGGACTCAACTCTCAGCTAAGTCGTACTCCTACTTCGGTCCATCTATTTAGTTTTCGTGTCATTCTAATTAGATCTAGACTGTTTTTACTTATCATCAACATCTAATACGTTAGGTAGATTTTTTAAAAAAGTTAATGAAAATCAATTTACCCTGCCCCATCTTTCGGTGTTTCAAATCTGTATTTGAAGTCGATGGTACCCGGCTACGCTTTGCGCCATTACAAGGCTTTTTATCTTTCCAAATGGCACCAAAGTTACAATTGCCAGCAATGCATCGCTAACAATAGTACTATAAACTCCCACCGTTTCCTAAAGATGACCTGGTCATTGGTCTCATCGCGTTCTTCCGACATTGACGCTGTCGCACTCGTAACATAGTAAGTTAGCAATGATGCTAAGTCACAGCTCTAACCATACAACGCAATTTTTCGTTGTAGTAGCACGTGGCACTCCTTTATGCATCCACAATGGCACTCCTTTTTTCTTAGCTCTTTGACCAGTTGCAGCTGAGACACAAATCGTGCCTTCCTGCTCCACCTTCTCACACTGTATCCAATCCTCACCGTCAGCTTCAACTAGATTCTTTTTAACCATTCTTCTTACTCTATTGATGACACTTGCAGCTTCACCTACAGCGATGGTCCTTGATGCCTGCTCCTCTTGCGCTAGTCGCAGTCCTCTCTCGATCACGGCGTTGCTACGTCTCTGGACTTGTTGCATTTTTTCACTGCAATCTCCAAACCTTGAAGCATACTCATATATTCCACGATCATACGATACTCGTGCTGTAAATCTGTCAAGAACTATAATAAAACAAACAAAGTCATGAGATAAAGTGTGACGTATAAATGTTGATGCTAGATTTAATATCACCTCTTATGCTTCAATATATCCTTCATGATGCGTCTCCAGTGTCTTTGTCATTGCATCATATTCCGCAATACCGTTGTCGTAATCACCTAATCGTCACAGTTCTCTTGCTCACAACAAACGTTGCTGCGTGCTCTTGGCAGTCGTGTTGCTGTTCATGGCAGACGTATGTTTCTTGCTTGTGATTTGGTAAAATCAATCCATCCAAAAAAATTACTGTCTATATTTGTTAGTAGACCGGTATACCGGTACAATCCCATGTCGGCAACCTGCTGGTAAAGTGGTACTATCTGACGATAAATACCGACAATACATCAGGCGGTGGGGATGCGCACATGGCCAATACCATCTAAATACCCACTCTCGAGATTACAGAGGTCATGAATTCCCCTACATTTACACGATTAGCCCATTCTGATAAATAGTATCCAACGATCATATGCAGCCCGAAACACAACCTTTTCACGTACATGTTGCCTGCTTCTGCTCACTTCATTACAACAAATCTGTATCAATCCAGTAAGTCGTTCATAACGCTGTCGACCTGTGCACGAGGCAGATCTAGTATGCACAGACTTTCCCCCAAATCTGTGGAGATTTGTTGTCAAGCAAAACGTTGCGTATTAGCATTTCAGCGTACCAGGCGTCAACAGGCTCACCGCTTTGGCGTTTCTTGACGACAAACATCCCCTGTCTCTGAATCTCCTTAACGTCCAGCATCTTCACGAATTCCTGATAAAGACGGCAAAATCCTCCCTAACAGCTTGCAAACTCGAAAGCACGAGTCGATCTCATACTAATCTTTGTCAGCGCGGCAGGTAAAGACACAGCGACACCGTGCCTAATTAACAGATGTAGATGTGGTAAACCGCTCTAGACTTCCAGATCGGCTACGGTCTTATTGCACGGGTTACACTGCTTTGGCAGGTTTGCCCTAAAAGCCTTGAAATTGTTGTTGTGCACGCGATGGTCAATGAACCAGCGCAGTTATTTGGCGAAAGCAATGTCGGCATGGGCCAGATCTACTCAACGAATTTGGGCACACGGATCATGGCCAAGTGCCAGGATACTGCGTATGTACGTTGCAGCCCGTCTAGGAGGAAAACAGGGTGGCTAACGGAGTGATACATCTCATCGTTGACGAATACGCCTGAGTCTTGACGTCTCAAGATGTCAGTACTATCTAAAACATCACTGCTCGCGGGCGCCACAATCTTTTCCGATACGGCACGAGGTAGTGCACTCAGCCCACTTGAGCGTAAGAAATAAAGAAAGATCTTTCATTACTGACTGTTGCCCATATACATGCAGCGTTCCAACACTAAGATCAGCGGTGCCGGTTCTGCGGCCGCCATTAGCCGCCACGTAGGTCGCTTCCAGGTGCGTCATCATACTGTACGTACGTAAATTAGTGTAGTTATCGTGAATCTTCTTACACAAAGGCGAGCAAAGATGTAGCCGAGCTACTGTAGCCAAGCTACTTATGCACTATGTGCCGAAGAAGACAAGCTCCAAGAGCTTACATGTCTTAGGTGACCAATCCTTCCTAGGCTAGCTCGCAAGCTTATGCCTATCGGTTGTCACAACCGGGTCTCAAACAGACTAGTATCAAAGATACAACTTCCTGTCTTGCAAGGAAGAGAACGCTCGAGCAGTGATGCTTATATATTAGGCTTGAAACTGATACATATTTACGTTTATCTTCTAACACTAAAGATAGAAGCACCTACTCTATACTAAGTGCTAGTCACTATACTGGCTCTATAGCCTATTATTATTATGTTACCATGTATAGTAACTATACTTAAATAAGTATAGTGATCACGTGGCTCTTCGTACCTTAGGTACAGTCACATCAAGCCTACTATTGTATCCAAGGTACAGCTACACCACATTGTTGTGGCAGGTGTGTATGTAAAATACACACCTTTGTGTAAACCCGTTAAACCCTCCCCCCACCAATTGGTGGGACCCGACGTACCCACGATTTTTGGCACTTAATAGGAGTCATCGATTTTATTTTCTTCCCATTTTGCTTACCTCGCAATAAGTGCTTGCACTTGCGAACGGAGCGTTAGTGTTTTTTACACTTACTCCTTGAGAACCTGTGCTTTGGACACACGCTTTCTACGCATCCTAGTGTTTCGATACTCGCTCCTTGAGCATACAGTGCATTGCACCTACGCTAAAGCATTCCGACAACAGATGTCGTCGCTTCTAACCGTCCTGGTCAAAAGCGTTAACAGCGTCAGGGCAATCCTGCTGGAGGGGTAGCTCAAACTCCCACGAGTCGTACGACTGGGGGTAACCCCTCCACTTCACCAAGTATTGGGTATGACCCTGGTGACGACGCCGAGCCAAGAGACGTTCCACGTGGAACTGTTGCTTACCCAGTTCATCAATCAGCGTCGGAGGAGGCCAATGATTCATTGACCTCTCAACTCTGTAAGATCGAGCGTCGCCTGACACTCCTGGAGCGTGATGCTATGGCATCGGTGAGGTCTCACCTGTCATCGATCGATGACCGTGTCGATCGACATTGTCGGTTTTTTAGCGTTGTCGCTTTGAAACCTCGGATCGCTTAGCGGTGATTGAGCGTGTTCAAGCCAAACTGCGATGTCAGATCGACCCAATGGTACGCCTCAAGCGTTCATATGCACCTCCTGTGCCGTGCTACCCGCCTCCTCGGCCGGGGACATGGGGACAACCCCTCGAAGTCCACCGAGGCATGGTTGAGATATGGCTTTAGCAAGCTCACATAAAACAAGGTGTGCTCGCATCTTCTTCGGAAGGTTCAGCGTATTGGCTAAGACTTTCTTGCTTATTACCTTAAAGGGTCCAATAAAGTGTGGACGTGAGTTGGTTTTGTATTCCGCAGAAACAGCCTGAGCAGGTAAATTTCTAGCGTTTGTATAAAGCCAAATCGCCCACTTTGAACTATTGGTCGTTATTTCTGCCTTTGGCATCCGCTTGTTCCTTCTGAGCATCCAGGCTTTCAGCCATAGCGTCTTTGACGCGACGTAATACGTCAAAACGCGTTGACAGAAACGCTTTCACCTTCTTGCGTATGACAACAGGGCTGATATCAGCCAAGCCTTCGGCTTTCTCCCCCCCTACTAAGTCCTGATTTCGTAGGGGGTAGCGTTAACGGAACGCGATAGTTAACCTAGCCATTCACGTAGAATGAGGTGAAGCCTGTCGAGGCATGCACCGCGTTTTTAACGCAAACTCTGTGAAAGGGAGCATCGTGCTTCTTTGCATTGGTGTTTCATCACAAAACACTGCGACGCATGTCACAAATAACGCGATTGACGCGTTCTGTCCGACCATCGGTCTGCAGATAATCCGCCGTAAACATGTCCAGTCGAGTTTCCAGCACTTTAAAGACTGACGTCCAAAACGTACACCTAAAATGGGGGTCTTTATCAGAGACGATTGCCACAGGCAATCCGTGTTGTCGAAACACACGATCCATGAACAGCGTAGCTGTTCCTTCTCCATCAATGGATTCCGGCACTGCCGCTAAATGAGTCATCTTGCTCAGTCGGTCAACAAAGACCACAGTCCCAGTGTTGCCTGCCGCATCACGCAGTAGGCCAAACACAAATTACATACTAATGGACTGCCATAACCCCGAGGGTACAAGCAAATTCGCCAAAGGCGCAGCCATACTAGGCGATGGCTTCACCCGTTGACACGTTATGCACGTGCGTACATACGCACCAACCCATTTATACAGCTTGGGCCACCAATAATGGAGGCTCACCAAGCTGTAGGTCTTTTCACGACCTTAATGACCACCAAGTGGTATATCATGAGCCTCATAAAGTACCTGATACTTGAGGTCCTCATCATGAGGCACCACAACACGAGGCTGCTCATCCGACCTTCTACTATAGTACACAGACCATCGTTCAGTGCATAACGATGTAATCTCGCACGATTACGTGATGACAGCTTCACCGTAGCATTTTCAAACTCTGCGCTACACAGCGCCTGCATAATGGCAACAAATGCCTCATCGCGTGCATACGCCACACGGATACGACCCGTAAGTGAAAATCTCACAACATTAAGATGAGCAAGCACATAGTCAGTTCTACGCGATAACGCGTCAGCCAAAACATTCTGTTTTCCCGGCTTATGCTTCACCTCGAAGTTATACTCCACGAAAACGGAGACCCAGCAAGCCTTTCTCTGCGAGAGATTAGGCGACTGTCACTGTGCGTAATGACGCATGATCGGTATAGATCGCAAACGGCTTTGATCCCAACAGGTGTACCCTGAACTTGACAATGGCATACTTCATCGCAAGTAGCTCCTTTTCATGAACTGGATAGTTCTTCATTGCAGCTTTCAGCTGGCGAGAGTTAAACGCGATGACGCGCTCTCAGACCCTCAGAATAAACTTGCAAGAGAGCACTGCCAATGGAAAAGTTAAAGCGTCACATACGACGCTAAACGGGCGATCAGGATTATGCAGGGACAGAATTGGCGCCTGAAGGAGACTCTCCTTTATGGCTTCAAAAGCCTCGTGGTGCTCGGCGTTCCAAAACCATTCCACATCTTTTTCAAGAAGATTTGATAATGGCCTAGCCACTTCCGCATAGTTGCGGCTATACTTGTGCAAGTAATTTGCCAAACCCAACCACTTGTGTAGGTCCTTTTGGTTCCTCGAAACCGGCCAATACACTATGGCTTTGACCTTAACATGGTCTGCCCGGATTCCTCGTTTCCCACTGAAGCATCCCAGAAAGGGATTCTCTTCCGCCTCAAAGATGCATTTCTCAATATTGGCATATAACTTATGCATCCTCATGCAACCGAGCACAGCTCGCAGATGCTCGATGTGGTTCTCCACATCAGTCTTGCCATTTTCGGCTCGACTATGGACGAATAAATCGTCAGAGTATGTCTATGCATACGCCATATGGGGCCAAATCAACTGCGTCACTAGACGATCAAACGTTACATGTGCGCTAGACAGCCCTTAGGGCATCACTAACCACTCCCAGAGCATACTGCTCGGAGTACTGACCGCTGTCAGCGAGATATCACTAGCTCGCATGAGCAGTTGGTAATATCCATCGACTAAGTCGAGGGCACTGTACATTGTACATCCCACCATATTATTCTGAAGAACATCCATGCGAGGAAGGCTTTGAGCCGGGATAGTGGCTGCATTCAGCTTATTGTAAGCATTCGTCTTTCTCGCACAAAACGTTGGCGTAGAGTGAGGAGAATTACTCTCACGCACCATGCCAGCCACGTGCTTCGCACGAAATAACTCGTCAATGACGTCATATTGTTCCCATGGCAGCGGCCACTGTCGCGTCACACAGTATTTGGTTCCTGAAACCAAGTCAATCTCATGACGTACACCTCTATCCGGAGGTAACCTCGTAGGATGGTTCTCTGGAGACAACATCTCCATATTCCTTCAACAAAGTAAAATAAGGATAAGGTCCTTCAGGATCTGTGATCCACTACGTGCATCCAGCGCCTTCTTGGTGTCCTCAAGAACTGCTTTATCCAAAAGCGATGAGCAGTTCAACTCCTCCTCAGGTCGTATAACGACCACTTCGGCGATGTCGCCTGCCTGTAAGGCGATGCGAAACTCGGCAAAGGACAGCTCGTCCAGCTCTAACAGAGCACTTACTGCGGGTATAGCTGAAAGATCCATCGGCTCTTCAACATCCCCAGTCAAACCATTGACGAGTGTATATAGCTGTTCGCTATCACCGTCACTCACAATATCATCATCGCTACGCATGATGCTCTCAGTATCCGACTTATCAGGTGTACACATTTCAAGGTCAAAGAAACCTTCGAATTCTGAATGCACCCCACCCTCTTGGTTCAATGCTTCGTCATGAGGTGTTTGCACCTCGTTGTCCTCAAAGACAACCGTGATTTTTGACTTCACCCGACCCTCCTGGGCCAGTACCTCGTCACTAGGTGCTTTCACCTCGTTATCTTCAAAGACAACCGTCATTCTTGACTTCACCCGGCCCTCCAGGGTCAGTTCCTCTCACTCATGTCACTTGGACTCATGTCCTGACATCTTGGCTTGCAGCCACCAACACCACTCACGGTGTTTAATGATGTAACATCCTTCTCATGACACATGTCATATATGCCATCTAGTGGGTTCTCAACCACATTATCTGCAGTCTTGGGCCTCGCCCAGGACTATTTTCCTCGACACTTACAGTGACTACAAAGTCGGATATTCCGACATCCAACATAATGACCGAATCGGTCCAATATCCGCGCCAAAAGCGCTTTTACTTCCTAGCAGAGGTAGGCTCATGACTCTCCAGAGCCCCACCAGGAGCATTGCGCGATGCGTCTAAGGTCTTCGACCTCCAATCAATCCATGGCTCATGACGTTCTAGCCATGCGATGCCTAAGATGAGGTCATACCTCGCATCCAGGTCTAAGACCAAACAGCGTTCCATGCTGTTAAAGTCCAAGAACTTTACAACTAAGTCCATCGGGACTTTGGGTACCGTAACACGCGTACCAGTCGCTAAGCGAGTTGTGACTGTGACACTTTCACGCGCTACAAGCGCTTCAGCATACTGATGACTACCTTCCATGGTGGCACGGCGCACATAATTGCCCGATGCCCCCGAATCGATCAAAATGATCCATTGCTTATCATAGCCCTTAATCGTCCCTTCAACGACTAGCAAGCCTGGCTTGCACTCTCGTTACGTTTTTGAGAGTTCGGATCTCTTTGGGGCTGGGCCCTGTTTGCTTCTACCTCCTAGAGGTTCAACAGACTCAGTTCTTCCCCAGTAGGGCGCCCCGCGCCTACTGGGTTCCGCCGTTTCCCCGCGGCAAACTAAAAGGTTTACCCATGGGGCGTCGGCCCTTAGATGCCAAATATGCCTTTCTTACAGGGCACATGCCATCAAATGGCCTGTGCTCTTGCAGATATAACATCTGTGCACAATTTGCTGCTCCGCAGCTTGAAGCTCAGCTTCTTCATCCTCCACTTGGCTACAGTCCATGGGTACAGACCCATCAGACGAGTAGGTATAAGTGGCAGGCCTAGCGGCCTTAAATTTGGTCTCGGCATTCCATGCCACTCCAACAGCTTCCTTGAATGAGGACGGGTTTACCCAGAAGACTTCTGTTCTGGCAACGCCAACTCGGAGGCTCTCAATGAAGACCGTGACGGTCACTGCCCCAGGCATAGGGTCTATGACTATGGCAGCAATGAGAGTTTTCAACTCTTGTACACATGCCGCAAGCTCACGCTTGCCTTGGCGACACGACAAAAACCGCAACCGATTACGGTGTGCTTGGTTTGACGGTGCATACTGCCGGGTCATGTGAAGTTTCAGATCGGCCCATGTGGGAAAAACATATTGCAGTGATACACCACATGTGAATGACCACTGTTTGGCTAAACCACCTAACTTGCCCGTGGCAAAGTCCACACGGTACGGTTCATAGGTGATGTCGGCTATAAACATAGCCGACTCAACCTGTCGGAACCAAATCATAAAGTTATCACCGTCTTTGCCTTCTAGATTATTGACTTCCATTTGTATGGGCTTTGGTCTGCAAACCACTTCTTGCAATTTCTACGTCTTAGGGTTCTTGACCCTTTCTAGGCAGCTCGTAAGCTTGTGCCAATCGGTTGTTACAACCGAGTCTTCGAGAGACTAGTATCAATGATAAGATTCCTCAGAAGGAATAGTACGCAAGCAGTGATGCTTATAGAGCAGGTTTAAAACTAAAATATATTTACGTTTATCTTCTAACACTAAAGATAGAAGCACCTACTCTATACTAAGTGTTAATCACTATATACTAACTCTATAGCCTATTATTATTATGCTACCATGTATAGTCACTATACTTAAATAAGTATAGTGACCACGTGGCTCTTCGTACCTTAGGTAAGGTCACATCAACAACACATTGGTGTGTATGTAAAATACACACCCTCGTGTAATCCCGTTACAAAGGAAGTTGCGAATCATGCTTGTTTATGTCTCGCACTATTGTCGTCCAGTAATTGCATGGCCATCTCTTGAAATTTCAATCAATCTTTTGCCGACAATAGCGCGGTTTGGCGCAGCATCTGCAACAAAATGGCAGCTATCAAAAGAAGAAAGCTGCATATTGGACGTATTAACTTGTCTTTGTTCCGACTGATAGACGGATGAAGACATTTTGATTGGTACAAGAGATAGCACGACGACAAGTCGATTGGTAAAACAGACAGCAAACGCTGTTTCTGTTTGCTCGACTTGAGGGTCAAATGCTTGCGTTCTTTTTTTTTCGATAAACTAAGACCAGTTCCCACGAATATAATATTGATGTCAGCTGCGCCGTAGGTACCGTTATGTACCTGTCTGTATCGAGGCATAAAAGATAAAGATAATCTATGACAGTACTGCACAGATCTTCAAGCTTATTTTTCGAACAAGGCAAAATGAAGAGACGTCCGGTCGTCTCTTTTGTTCACCTCCGAAATATGAAGCAGTAGATGAGCTCTTTCTCAGACAGCAATCCTTTTCTTGCAAATAGTCAGACAGCGGCAACATTTTTGCCTCCGAGACTGCTTCAAAGTCTGTGTTAGCAGTGCAAAAGTCATAAATTTGTACTGCATGTTCCATGTTTTTTGTATAACCTATTAAAGCTCTGGAGGTAAATACTGATCCAAGTTGCACTTGTATTTAGGCTTTGCTTGCGTTTAACAAATCAAGAAGAGCCGGCGCGTAAGTATGCTTTTCTACCCTTATCATGAGTCCGTATTTGCGTATCAGGTGGCACAGGATATACAGTGTCACAGATGTGCAGATTGGGCGGGGAGTTCATCATACCTACACCACTTTACTAAAAGATTCGAAACCCCAAGCGAACTTGCCACATCAATATGCGCGTTCTCTTCGTTACAGCATGCGTGGCAATCGCCGCATGTGAATTGAGTATGTTTCCACAAGCCGGGCCATTTGGTATTCTAACCAAGCAAATAAATTGATTCCCAGATAGTCGTTATAAACCCTCAACATTAAGTCTCAATGAACTCGTTGGGAGGGACCGTGTTCTTGTACCCTTTTGCCATGAGCTGGTTAAGCTCCAGGCGTTTGTCAGGGGCTTCAAACACCACGAAGCGCCAGGGCTCAGTACGGCCATGTGTGGGCGCCCAGTTGGCACCTTCCAGCATCTTGGTCAGAACCTCACGGGACACACGACGCTCAATATCAAAATTTGGTGAAAAGATGCTACGTCGTTGTGCAAGGAGCTCCTCGGCGTTCCAAAGTCTGTTGCTATGGCTGTCGCGTAAGATCTTGGTGGTCTTAATGACATTCGTGGTTGTCTTTTTATCAAGTGCAATGGATGCAATCTTAGCGCGTAGCTTTAATGCATAGAATGCCAAGCCAATGCTTGTAGCACTAGCTAGACACAATAGCAACAGTCGTGGTGATGACGGGGGAAGGCATTTGATGGTGCTTGAGCGAAAGAGAAAACAAATCAGTACATTTTGAATGGTCAGTATTGGGACTGAGCTGTCTTGTCACTGCCACATTTGACTGCGTCTTCAGAGCAATACGCCACTGACTGGTTTGAGCCGTCACGCACTGACAACCAACCATGTTTGTAGTCGCACATGCCAAAGCAGCATTGCGTCGTTTCCATCCTCCTCGGACCGTCCGCTCCGATGCTGTTACATCTTGTAAGTAAATACCTCGTCGCTACGAGCATTTACATTGTTGGAGAGCCTGCATTCTTGGAGTATCGTGTGCTTGCTTGGCACTTTGCAATGCACAATGTGAACAAAAGGTGACACAGGGAGGAAACAAACCAAACGATTATCATGAGGATGAATTGGTGGTTGTAGGTGAAAAACAAGCAGATTTACCAATTTACACGATTGATGAGGTTCACAAGCACACGGGAACCAACAAAAGCAGCACGTGGGTTGTCTACAAGTGTGGTGTCTACGACATTACGAAGTTTATTGGATCGCATTCAGGTGGAACAAAGATTTTAATGGCTGCTGGCACCTCGATCGAACCTTTTTGACAGCTCTACGCTGCTCATAATCACGCAGAAGTGTACAAGGTTTTAAAAATTTGAGGATTGGGAACCTGCGAGATGAAGATGTAAAGATGTTGGAAGCTGTGCGAAAAGCAAAATATAAAGAAGGACCATACAGTCAAGATCCGATGCGTCACCCAGCACTTAAAGTGAATTTCAGTATGCCATTCAATGCTGAGCCGCCAGCAGAACTGTTGATGGAGTCGTTTACCACTCCGAATTACTTGTTCTTTGTAAGAAATCACTTGCCTGTGCCAGAAGTAAATATCAAGAATGTTACTTTGAAAATTTCTGGACTGGGTATTGAAATGGCATCGAATTGTCATTGAATGATTTAAAGAGTAAGCTTAAACAACACACGGTGACTACCACGGTGCAGTGCGCTGGCAACCGACGTGCAGAGATGTCAGCGGTGAAACCAGTTAATGGACTAAGCTGGGATATGACGGCGATATCTACTGCTATTTGGACGGGTGTGCTGCTTTCGGACGTGCTCGCGAGTATTAGTTCCGGACAAAGATTTGCGAAATGGACAGTATGAGTGCGAGGTGGGAGAAAACACGGACATACGCAACGATTTCAATGCGATGATCCAGCACGTGCATTTTGAAGGGCTGGATGCTGATATAGAGGGAAATTGTTATGGTGCGTCGATTCCGATTTCCACCGCGTTGGACCCCCGGAAGGATGTACTGCTTGCATTTGAGATGAATGGTGAAACGATCCCGCGTGACCACAGATATCCTTTGCGTGTAATTGTTCCTGGCACAGTAGGTGCTCGTAACGTGAAATTTCTTCACCGTATCGTGCTTTCAAGCAAAGAAGGCCCTAGTTTCTGGCAGCAGCGTGACTACAAGGGGTTTTCACCTAATGTAGATTACTCTCATGACAACTTTTGGAAATATGCTGGTGAATCTATTCAGGAGCTACCTGTTCAATCTGCAATTACTGAGCCCAAAGATGGAGCCGTTTGTTTGTGCATGATGCGTCAGATAGTTCTATTTTGACTGTGAAAGGATACGCCTGGAGTGGCGGCGGTCGAAACATCATTCGTGTTGGCGTTTTAACGGACGGCGGTAAGACCGGGACGCCTGCTGAGCTGCATGAGTCTGGTAAACGTCAAACATACAACCGTGCTTGGGCGTGGACTCCTTGGGAGATAGATGTCAAAATTCCTCTTGGCACAACGAAACTAGACATCGTATGCAAGGCCGTAGATGCGTCCTGCAACGTGCAACCTAATACCATTGCTCCTATTTGGAATATGCGTGGCATACTAAACAATGCGTGGCACCGGATCCACGTATTGGTGGCAGAATCTGACGAGGATAACGGCGATGAGGATGAGTCATGTGCTTGAGCCTGTAAAAAATATCGATTATGTTGCAAACTTGCACAAAGCTATTTTGGTATGTCTTCTATAGCGACCAATGTGATGCTATGACCTCGTTGCATCATATTACAACCGACTCGCATGACACGTTTATGCAGGATAGCGGATATTTGAATTGTTTCAAGCAATCATATCTAGTCCACTACATGATTCCATTACGACCGACCGACTGGTGAATCCATCCATCAAAAAGACCTCATGGCAACCCGTTCTTAACCGCGTTATTTTGTTATCCGTCGTCCGGTGATTCAATTTCCACGTTTCTCAGGTTGGTAAACAGAATGGCAAACGCCGGAAAGATGTTACAATGGATAACGATTATAAGACGGCGAGGCTGGTGTGCGGTGTTGAGTATCCATTTTGCTAGCTGTTCAAAGTACTTATGCATGTGCTTGCCGATCCTTGCTGCTGTTTAAAGGAGATTTTCTACAATAATACCACGATAAAAGGTCAGCATATGTTTGCTTTGTTCTGATGCTCCTGCTGCCACTCGGAACGTAAGCAAACCAAGAGCAGAGCGGTTCATGTTCAATTAATTTACATAATGCAGCACAGAACTGGTGCGCGAAATATATCTGAAGAGATGTATCCAGTAGTGTTCATGCGGTAGACCTAGTTGTCACCAACCTTTTCGGTTTTGCTTACGATGATGAAAGCCGATCTGCAAAACAGTCTTCGTGATTGCGTAAAACTACACATTTAAACGTCACTATTTGGAACAAGTCCATCTACAAACACCACATCAATTTAGTAAGCCATTGTGGACAGGGTTGGCAGGTGAAAGTACAACAAACGTGTAACAATGTAAGGAAAGAAGATATATTTTGATGATATTGCATGCTAATGGATGGCAAACGAAGTAGCTATGGTTACCAACACTGCATACATGCTCATTGCACGGCGAATGCCAATCTATGGCGTACCCGATCACTCACTCATTAGATTATTGCTTTCTTACCGCTACGGTCGAAGCGCCATCCGCAAGCTTCCGGCCTGCTAAAAGAAGAGCATATTCGCCAAGCGTCCGTCGACAAAGGATATATTAAGATTCTCATTTTTTTGGAGTTTGGCTATCAGTTGACTCCACAAAAATCCTTTTCTTGTCCGCGGCAATTATGTTGCTCATTGTCTTCACCTTCTCCAAAATGCCAAGTTCCTCAGGATATGTGTTCTGCAGCATTTGTGTAAGGTCGTCTAGAAAGGGTTTGGTCACAGGCTTCAGGGTCTTAGTATGGATTGCTTCTTTAAGCCATTTTACCAAACTGGCATTTCCATATTTCTCCGTCAATAGCGATAGAGCTGAATATCGTGACCTTCCCTTTCCTCTTCCTTCTTCCACGTTAAAATGATCCACATAATTTAACCAAAAAGCAAAACAATCCGATTCAAAAATATTCCCCTCGATATTGTTAAGCTGAAGATGGGCGGCATTGGGTATCATGCTACTTTCATACCATGACACCAACAGATCCTTTACCACTCTATGCAGGACTCCATTTCGGTCGCGTAGTGGGTTATTGGACGTAGCGTGCGCGATCTTTACCAACTGTGTGTCGTCAAAAAATTGCCTCATCTATGGGAGTAGGGAAACCTGCTTTTTGTAGAGTTCATCCACATATTAAGACCACTCTGGTAAATAAGAACCTGCATAAAGCTTCATGCCAGCTTTGTTAATATCTAAAAGCTTGAAGACAACCGTTGGGCTTGCATTAATTTTCAGCCACTGTTTGCGCGCACCGTCAAAGATTTTGGGCTTTACATGGGATCCAAAATTGCTATCAAGTACTTCAACAAGTTTACTTGACTGTCAGGGTGTTTTTGATTGTATCAGTCCATGTAGCTTTTCCAGTATGCGAACTCTGGTGTGGTCAGAAAATTGGCGTTATTCCTGCCAAACGTTTTGAGATCCAGCTCATAGAAAACCTGTTGGGGTGTTTCGTCCTTCTCCATCGACAACTTATAACGCTCTATCAGCTCTAATCGATCCGTATCCGCCGTAGTAGCATCACGGCTCACGTAATCTCTTTTCGGCTTAAAGTACGTGCAGAATGTGTCATAAAAATTGGGGTTTCCTCCGCGGGGCGTTCTTTCTTGTAGAGTACCACGTAGTGGATTCAATTTATCAGCATCGGGTTGTCCAGAAGATTATCAACATTTGTGAAAGTGTTGAAGTGCAACTTGTCGAAATGTCCTTGGGCGATTTCTTATGAAGCCGCCAATCCTCCAATATTTGATCATCTGCTAGCCCGCAGTCCGCGTACATTGTCAGGATTTCTTCAAAACCGTAACGTCCGAAGTAATAGATAATAGTATCGTAGAGCGTAGATTGTTCGGCGTATAAGTCGTTGTAACGATCCTTGTATTTTTTCCAATTTTAGGAAGCTTGTCTCGGCAAAAGTAGCGTATTTTTTGGCGGTGTCAAGCCATAAATTTACAAAGGCAAAGTCTGTGAATGTCATCCCGAAGCCATTGGCCAAGTTTAGCTTCTAATTCCACACGTCTCCCATCGTGCTGACTTCAGCAAGAACATTGCCTCTCTCCTCTTCTTTCTCGTGCGCGAAGTCGTGTTCATTATTCCGAGTTGACGTGCTCGTGTTTGCCTCGAGCTTGTCATGAAGAATAACCTCCTCCTTTCCTTCCTCTTGGGTCTTCAATAACCTTGTACAAGAAGATGATATTTAACTGTACTGCATCGTCTCATGTCATTGCCATCTGTATGAAGCGCCAGGAGAGTGGCAAGATTCCAGAGTGGGAAGAAATATGCTCCGTTGCTTGTGCTGTACAGAACATGCATCTCGTCGCTACTGCTTACGACATTGGTGCGTACTGGAGCTCAGGCCACCTATTACAATGTCGCAGGAGATGAAGGGCTATCTTCAACTTGCCGAGGCGGACAAGTGCTTGGACTGTTTTACGTGGGCGTGCCTAAGGAAAACGCCAAGATTGCGAAGGGTGTTCGCAAACCAATTGGCGAGAAGGTCACGTGGTTTTGATGATATTGTAAAACTATTTGCAAGTTTGTTTGATGCTACTACGTAACATTCAGCTGTGTGAGAGTAGTCACGCTAGATAGAAAACAGAGCTACTGCTGACCAGAGATCACTAGAAACGGCCAATGTCCGTGTCGTTGGGCTGTCACTTCAGGATAAACGTATCAATACGTACGAGTGTAAGAAACAACCGTATACGCTGCTCGAATGTGTTATTTCTACCTAACACTGGTCATCCACGGTCTCAACATAGTGCTGCGTTGTAGCTAAAAAGCTCCTTGAAAGATGCTAACTAGCCTTGTAGAGTGGCAAAGACCCTAAGAGTCGCACAACGCCATTATTCCTGGTTTTGTCAGGCTCCAGAGCGCATGCGTAAGCTAGCAGTTGAATCCCACTTTTAGCCGCAACCGCACACAGTTCTGCAAATTTCTTGTCGTGCTGGAAGGATGGAGCGAACTCGTTGCAATCGTCGCGCTGTACCAGGAAAATTATGGTACCACTCAGCTTGCATGTTGAAGTCTTCTTCTCCTGGCTTCCTTGAACCTTAGCGGTTGCGGACAGTAGGTCGGTTAATTCAGTAACATGTTTCTGTGCTCGAACCGAGATCGTGTCAGGGAACATTGCGCACCGCGATGAACTCTTATGAAATCTGCTCACCGCTAACGTAACGCTTTTCACTTCGAGATATTGCTCATGAATAATGGCGCCATCCTTGGCATTTGTCGTCAACACAAAGTCCACACGACTGTTCTTAGCAAACTTTACCTCGCGCCGTACAGAGTCATAGTGACCAAGCTCTGTTAACCACCGAGATGCGAGCGCGTGCTCAACCATTCGATTCGCAGAAGCCGAGTGCACGCCAACCCACACGTTTCTTTCTCCATTCTGCAACAACCATACAATTCAGTATGCCTAAATGAATGACCATTTTAACAATATCGATTACATACATATATCTGGATCATCTCAAGCGTGTACGCGTACTTGCGCTTCGGGTCGCTACTCTTGGACAATTGCACACGTGCATTCGGTAATCCTTCCAGAAGTCCAACCATCGGTCCAGTATTCGGGCAATATACAGTCACTATCGATGTAGCATTGGGTTCCACACTTCCATCATCTTCTGCTACCGACTTCTTCTCACCAACAGTCTCAACGCCTTCGTCCTTCTTAATTTCATTGAGAAGGACGACATCGGCTAGAAAGCGCTTGTAGCGACGAAGTAGTCGCGCCGGTACTAAATTTGAATACTTGAGCAGAACTTTATGGTCGTTTGAGTTGTTTTCTATACGTTTTTTCAATGCTGTGAGCACCGGGAACTTGGAAGGGGTCGGTGCTACGACAGAATTTGCTGGAAAAGACGTCTTCTTCTCCTTTACTGCTTTGTTTTTCTGCAGAGAAGAAGAGGAGCAACTACTGGTATTGGGCGTTGTAGCAATTGAGATAAAATCACGTTTTCGACTGCGTAATGGTATCGTTGAAACAGTCCTGCCGACACTTGGAGACCTTGCCATGTTTTTACGTCGTTGAGATTGCTTGTCAAGAATGACGCGAAAGATTGGATGGAATTCAGTTTTGACAACAGTTGATACATTTTCCATCTTGTACAGTCTATCGAAAGAATTTGTCCAAAGTAGCTGAGAGATAAATAAGTACATACATACCATGCTTGACATAAATTACTTTCATACGTCTTAGTGCCGGACTGCATGCCAGGAAATAGCATCAAATATGCCCCAACACACGTGGATTTTTGTGCACCATGGTTGGTTTGTAAGAAATTGCATCTAGTTGTCTAGCAGTTTCTGGCGACGCGAAAGAACGCGTTTTTTCGGTAGCATTAGGGACGCATGAGAGGCGGCGAAGAGGTGTCTGAAGAGTCAAGGGTGACGCTAGAGAGTGGTTGGTGCAGGAAGATCGCAGCTAGCTATCCCAGCAAAAGCGACAAAGGTAAGCGATAAAGACAGAATCTATTTCACCTATTACAACTAACGTTCATCCTGTCCTACATAGTTGCCAATCTAAATGCAACCAAGGTATGTAAGCTACCGAGGGAATGTAATTGAAATTTGTGCTCACGATGCATGTGTATGATGATCAAACCCCAAGCAAAAACATTTCGGCGTCAAATGGAAGTTCCGATTCAGGAAATGGGACTTTATGCAGGTCAACAAGTGGCGACCGCTAAATAGTGTGCTCATTCTCATATCACAAGTTACATTATTTCGATCCAAACTCGGTTTCCCACTCTTTAAACCGACGGAGTTGGTCGTGCCCTACTGACTTAGAAACGTTGTCCAGCGCTTCAGCGAAATCTGCCTAATCCATGCCACATGTAGACAAATTTTAGTTACACCTTGATAGAACGAAACCAAACATCTTGTTCCACATGTGCACCTTAGTGACCACAAGTCGTTGTGTCTCAAGTTCACGAAATTTTTCGCCTACTTCCATCTCTCGCCGCATCTTAAGAAGTAACTCGGGAGTGTAGACCCTTTCTACAGGCATCCGCTTGGCTAGCGCATAGCAACAACATATGTAAGTAACATGACGTCAATGAGCTATACTACATGTACGGTCATAACATTCAAGTGCTTGCCTGTTACGCAGACATTCGTGATGTCGTCACCGCTATAGCCCTGTGAAGTACGCGTAACAACGGAGATTAGAATAAACAGGCAACAGGCTAGCGCAAATATGCTCATACCTCCGTTTCCTGGACAAGATCGTCTAAATCAACATCCAAGTCCAGGTCAATTTGACCCAGATTCAATTCAAAAATTTCTCGGCGTGCTTTCGTTTCGGGAAAGGGGATGTAGACACGCTTTGTCAGTCGCCGCCGCATAGCCTCATCAAATTCCCAAGGAAGATTAGTAGCCGCAAGAAGTATCACTTGGCTGCCAGTGTGCTCCCGAGATGACACGCCATTAATTTGAACAAGAAGCTCCGTTTTTACCTGACCGTACAACCAAGGGTCCATAAGAACAAATTCACAACGCTCATTGTTGTCATGCACTGTAAAAACCTCCGGCTTGCTTTATGTTTAGTTGCAGCACCTCGAGTCGACGCAATGGCGTCAATTTCATCCATAAAAATAATGGATGGCTCATAGTAGCGCGCCATATAAAAAGTTCTCGCACCATTTTTTCCGCGTCACCACAATACTTTGACGCCAGTGTTACAGCAGGAACATTGACAAAAAGTCGTTCTGCATTCATGTGCAACGGCCTAGCATTCAAGTCAAGTTTTTTTTGGTAAGGTGATCCCTAAGGTAAAAGTCGAAGTCCAATGCGAACGCGTCTCTAGTGAAAATGAGAACCTTTGCAAGAAGCGTTTTTTCAGTTCCCTGGGGGACCATACATCACGACGCCATTGCATGGTTTCAGCTGTCCATCCTTTCGAAATACAGCACCTCATTATCGCGTGAAGCCGCTTTCTCACGCCCTCAGTCTTCACATCAGGCGCCTACGCGTCGACAAGGGAAGACACATCGGCTATGTTCCCACTGGTACCAGTGAGCTGCAGCAGTAAACGCGTGCGACCCCCGCAGCTCCTAGATCCACGTGTACGTGTGAGAATTTTGTAAATTCGTTTCTAAAACCTAGTAAATTAGTAAATTTCTTGCCGCCGATTGTTTTGCTTGTTCCTATGTGTGTGATGGTGCTCCCGGTTTCGTTTGTTGTTGTTGTGTGTAGCCGCTCGTGAAATGCATCTACCTTCAGTCTAGATGACTAGGGATCGTGGCGTTGGAGGGGGGCACAGTACCCCTTGTCGACGTATCAGCAACGAAAGAGGATACCCATCGCAGTGGGATCCTGGCTGATGAAGTCACGCAATACGGGCGAGTGTAACATCGTGACAAGTATCGTATGCTATCGGTTCTGCTGGTCAGGGTCGTAAAGGCGACGAATAGTGTGGCGAAAGTGAGTGCAAGCTGTCAAATCGAGATATTCGTTGAGGTAAGCTGGCGGCTTAGCAATCGCGAAATGATCACGGGAAAAGCACGTTGAAGCTCGACGTGGATTTGCAGGTGAGTGAATTTCTGAGAGCTTATCTCTATCAGGTTACATGTGGCTGCTCGCTCCACTGTCGAATAACCATCCAGCTGTCGTCCAACAAGGCGCAGTAAAGGTCCTTCTTATCCAGGTGGCTTCTTTTCCACTTGATCAGCCTTGCAGTCCTGTCGCTTGTGGCGATATTGGTTGCAAGGGTCACATTTTCCCAGAAACTTGCCATCTCTTGCACTGCGAGGTCCATTCTAAAACTGTGATATATGCGTTATCATCAACGCAGATTCACGTTGTTACATTTTTAACATCTCATCTTACACCCGTCTCAGCATTTCCTCGCCTTTGAAACAGTGTCTGCTAGGTATGATCACAATTATCTTGACAATAGAATAATATTACTACGCAAAAGGATCGCCAAATGCTCATTTAGTGAAATTTCTTGGCCGACGGCTTGCATAGTCATGCACAGCTCGTCGACTTTCGGAAAGTGATCCATAATGCTTCCTCCCTTCGCCAACCTGAACTCATGTTGTTGCCGTGGAGGCTGCACACGATCGTTCATGCTTTGTCACAGAGATAAATTCTTCAGTATGTCCCATGCCTCTACAGTCGAATTCGTCGGGCGTACTATTGACTGCAGATTCGTAATGATCATTGTTGTGACGATAGTGAACGCCTTCATGTCGTTGACTTCCCAAGTTGACGCAGTTACGTCTCCTTTTCCTGGGGTCTTCATAGCATCCAAATGATCTAGCAACCCTTTCTTTGCCAGCCTCATCCTTGCGCCGAACTCCCACACAAAATAGTTATCTTCGCAGAGTATGTCGCTTGCGTCTAACGCAGTTGGGCTCATAACGTATTATGTTCATGAAGAGGGCCAATGGTCTTTAAATCTTTAGCAGCTAGAAGTAGGTAAAACGAAAATGAATCAATGTTAGCTAGGTCCTTCGTTCGCTACGCTGCACTAAGTCGAAGCCTATTCATATCAATGATACGTTCAGGAACGTATTACAGTATCGAAGGAATAAAGTGGTGTTGGCTTGACTTACTGCATACTGTCGTAAAAATGTGGACTAAACTAATGAAGCTGAGTGTACTTTATGTCTTAAGTGAACTAGAAGCTCATAGCTGAATATACGACAGAGCGGCAGTAAACGTAACTACTCTGAAAGCATATTGCACCGATCAGTTACTAATTCATACTCACGTTTTGTCGCTAACTTGTTAAACTCATCTCCAATTCCCGCCAAAAAATAGCGAGACACGCGCCAGAAATAGCAATGCGCGAAGTCTAAATTCTCCAATTAGACACTTGCAGTTCTTGTATTTCATCCAATCGCCAACGTTTTCCACCTTTCACGTCCATATCCACCCAGTCAATCAATCAGTCTTGAATCTAATCAGTTCAAGTAACATCAAACAACCCCATGTACGTCATCAAGCGCGATGGTCGTCGTGAAGACGTCAAGTTTGATAAGATAACGGCGCGTATTACAAAACTCTGCTATGGTCTTAATCCAGATTACATTGATGCAATAAAGATATCGCAAAAGGTTGTGGCCGGTGTGTACCCTGGTGTCACGACATCCGAGCTGGATGAACTTGCTGCTGAGACAGCTGCTTATCAGAGTACCCAGCATCCTGATTTTTCTAAATTAGCAGCACGTATTGCAGTATCTAATCTACACAAGAACACAAATAAAGTCTTTAGTGACAACATTGAACTCTTTCACAGGAATGTTCATGAAAAGACAGGCGCAGCTGCTCCACTTGTAGCTCCTGATGTCTATGAGATTGTCATGAAACACAAAGATGAATTGAATTCTGCCATTATATACGACCGGGACTTTGAATATGATTATTTTGGTTTTAAAACACTTGAGCGAGGATATCTCTTTCGTGTGAATGGTAAAGTCGTCGAACGACCACAGCAAATGATTATGCGTGTTGCATTAGGAATTCATAAGAGCGATATTCAAGCAGCACTTGAGACCTATGAACTCATGTCTCAAAAGTTTTTTACCCATGCAACGCCAACGTTGTTTAATGCTGGAACGCCACGTCCTCAATTATCCTCGTGTTTTCTATTAGCCATGCAAGATGACTCGATTGAAGGCATTTATGACACATTAAAACAATGTGCATGCATTTCAAAGTGGGCTGGTGGTATTGGTATTAGTATGCACAATATACGAGCGACTAATAGTTACATTCGTGGAACTAATGGTTCCTCGAATGGGATTATCCCAATGTTACGCGTTTTTAATGATACAGCTCGATACGTTGACCAAGGTGGAGGAAAACGGAAAGGGTCGTTTGCTATTTACTTAGAGCCATGGCATGCCGACGTGTTTGAGTTCTTGGATCTTCGAAAAAACCACGGCAATGAATTGCACCGAGCGCGTGACTTGTTCTACGCACTGTGGGTTCCTGATCTGTTTATGAAACGGGTGGAAGCCAATGGCAAATGGAGTTTATTCTGTCCAAATGAAGCTCCTGGTCTCTACGAGTACTGGGGAGACGAGTTTGAGACGCTTTATGAAAAATATGAGCAGGAGGGACGTGCTCGCAAGACAATCAATGCGCAGCAGTTATGGTTTGCCATCTTGGATGCGCAGATTGAGACAGGTGTACCCTTTATGCTCTTCAAGGATGCGGCCAACCGTAAGTCCAACCAGCAAAATCTTGGCACGATCCGATCCAGCAACTTATGCTGTGAGGTGATGGAGTACACGTCGCCGGATGAGGTCGCTGTGTGCAACTTGGCGTCTGTGGCTCTGCCGAAGTTTGTAGAGGATGGTGTCTTTGACTACAAGAAGTTGTATGAGGTGACCAAGGTGGTCACGCGTAACCTAAACAAGGTCATTGACGTCAACTACTACCCAGTTGAGGAGGCTCGAAAGTCCAACATGCGCCACCGCCCTGTGGGCATTGGTGTTCAGGGTCTAGCCGATGCTTTCATTCTTATGAACTACGCGTTCGAAAGTGAGCAGGCTCGTGAGCTGAACAAGAATATCTTCGAGACCATTTATTATGCGTCGATGGAGACATCCATGGAGATTGCCAAGGAGCTGGGTCCGTACGAAACATTTCATGGCTCCCCGGCCAGCAAGGGTATCTTTCAGTTCGACATGTGGGGTGTCACGCCTTCCTCTGGTCTCTGGGACTGGGCGACCTTGAAGGAAAACGTGATCAAGTACGGCATTCGCAACTCCTTGCTAGTGGCTCCTATGCCTACTGCATCGACTGCCCAGATCCTAGGCAACAACGAATCCATTGAGCCGTACACGTCCAACATGTACAACCGACGTGTGCTTGCTGGTGAGTTCACAATCGTAAACAAGCACCTGATGAAAGAGCTGATCGATCTTGGTATCTGGACACCGGAGGTACGTAACAAAATCTTAAATGACGGTGGTTCTGTGCAAAAGGTGAAGAGCATTCCGGACCATATCAAGGAGAAGTACAAGACAGTGTGGGAAATCAAGCAAAAGTTGGTATTAGATCTGTCGGCTGACCGCGGTGCTTACATTTGCCAGAGTCAGTCACTGAACATTCACATTGCCGATCCAACAATCAGTAAGCTCACTTCCATGCACTTTTACGCTTGGAAGAAGGGGCTTAAGACGGGCATGTACTACATGCGCGGGCGTCCAAAAGCCGACGCTATTCAATTCACCGTGGACAAGCAGGGCATTGACCTGCAGCGTGTTAAGGAGGACAACAAGGCTGCCGTAGAGTCGATACCAGTCGCTGTGGTCGAGAATGTAAGTCGAGCAGGCGACGATGAGGATGACTGCCTGGTTTGCGGTGCCTAAGCTCGCGAAAGCATAATGTTTAGCTGCCATTGCGTCCGTCCGTACATTCTTAGGCTCAAAGCGATATACTTTGAGTATCAATATAATTGAGCAGCGCTGCTGCACCGTAAATTCACTTCGCAGCAGTAGTATAAAGGAATTCAAACCATGGCAAGAACACAACTACTTTAATCGTGTTGATGCTTATACAAACGTTAATAAAGACACGGATGCTCTAGCGGCGACGATGTCGATTGAATCGAAGGCTTAGTACACCAATGACGAGGATCTGCAAAATGGCCGAGTAACATGCTAAAATGATCATGTCCATCCAGATATTCACTTTATCCATGCCGTAGCTCTTAAGAATTTGCCACGCTTCGTCTGTATTGACCGCTGAAAAATGTTCGTACATGAACGACTCGAACGAGTATGTGTGAAAAGCAATGTAGTAGCCCCATTTCCAGTATACGGGCATATCTGCGAACGGTACCATGAAGCCTTCGCAAAGCATAAACATACCGAAGAGACCAGCACCCAATGCAATGCCCATAATGTAGTGAGGTACAGCAGCACCAAGCAAGTGCATCAACGACTCAGCGGCGACAAGCGACAATGTCAAGTTGATGAGGAATGTATAAAACGTTTGCACACGTGCCAGGAACACCACGATAACGGAAGCTAGTACGGAGATGAGAAAGATACCCGGCAACGAAGCTAGCAGGTTTGACATCGTGTAACCAGTGAGCGACAAAGCGTATGCGCGCATTTCCCTTTCCATAACTGCTCGGTGCTCCAGCAAAGCCGGAAGAGCGGCAACGGACATAAACACCAAAAAGGCTTGTACGTAGAAGAGCAGTGACACAATGGACGTGGCCTTAATCTCAGCGTTGGAGCTCAAATACATGGTGCCTACCATCAAGGATAGCAACACGTACATGAGCACACGCAGCCAGAACACACCCGGATGTCTCCAGTTGTTTGTCATATTACGCTTGAGCAACACAAGAAACTGATCCATTGGCCACGGTCGCATGGCTTTGAGCAGTTCAGGGTTGGCAAGATGATCACGGCGAGATCGATCTCGAACAACATCAGCACGAAGACGCTGTGGTTCCGCACTTTCCTTCAGCGCACGGACAAACGGTTCGAGCTTCAATCCATCGTGAAAGTTTGTATTCACTAAATGAACAAAGTATTCCGCCGGGTTCGTGTACATTGGACACACGTATCCCATGGCGAAAAAGTGAGCAATGGCAGCATTAGTAGGTCCGCTGTACACCAACTCACCACCACTGAGAATAACGAGGTTGGTAAGCATGCCGTAAATAGAAGAAGAAGGCTGGTGGATCGTACACACGACGTTCTTGCCACCTTCTTGACACAAGCGCTCAATGTATTGCATGACACCACGAGCGGAAGACGAATCCAATCCGGATGTCGGTTCATCAAGGAGAAGCAAAGCAGGGTCTGAAAGCAATTCTAGAGCAATACCAAGACGTTTGCGTTGGCCGGAAGAAATACCTTTGTGGAAAATGTCACCTACTCGAGCGTTAGCGCATGAACGTAATCCCATGGCGTCAATTACATCTTGAACACGAGATTCTCGCTGCGCTGGGGGCATGTGTCCGGGCAAACTCAGCCCAGCACCGATCTGTAGGGTCTCCAAAACTGTGAATGCTCCGAGGAAAGCCATATCTTCGGATACATAGTTCATGATAGAGTGAAAAGTGCGCAGGTCACGTGGTTGACCGTTCACTTCCACGAGACCTTCCAAATGTACACCCGAGCCTGCTGACAGCACTCGGTCCGCGAGCATACCAAGCAACGTAGTTTTACCAGCACCAGAAGGTCCTAATATTGCAGTAATCTCTCCCGGTCCTGATCGGCCCCAAACATTGTTGAGAATCTTGCGAGGCTGTTGCCTCTCGAGCTGCGCCTCAAGTTGGGACGACCCTGATCCGCGCTTGCTAGTGTTACGAAAACGTCCTAGCTTTTTCTTCTTGGGCTTAATGAAGTACGAAATATGCTGCCAACTGATGGAGCACGTCTGTAGTGCCGCACGTTGACGGAATCCTTCCGTCGACAGGTCCGAATGCTGGTCAAAGAGTGCAATTTTGGGCTTCACTGGCACGTTGTGATTATTAAACGCGTGTGGAGCTGGTCCTTTTATCGTGTCAAAGTTTCCATACGAGGTACCAGGTGACAATGCTCCGTTTTGGTCGAGTGTATGAGTACTACCAACGTCATTACGAGACGCTGGGGCCCCAAGTACCGCTGTAGTCTCGGACCCGTCTAAACTCAATGGCGTATGGCTTGAAGTTGAGACCTGTCGACAAATTGGTGCACCACCGTCCGAATTCATTGCTAAGACTACTAGAATATCACAATATATATATATAAAGTCAAGACACTCGTTTGAAAACACTTTCTTTGTCGAGAGATGGTCTTTTTCGTTTGTGAGAGAGCTCGAATGATGCTAAACGTTGGTAAAAAACAGTGTTAACAGTCGATTGGATGCTTGACGCGTAGGAGACCAACTTGTCCCATCTGCTGTGGACAGTGCATTTACTCATACAACATGTGTTAGTGCTTGTCGTGCGTAAACTAGACAAGACCATCTCGGAAGATAGGCGTCGTCTTGCACTACCATCCGTCCCCCCAATAACGAATGCTATCCAGTTATTGGACATGAGCTCCACAAAAGTAGTGGAACGGGGGGTAGAGAGGTACATACTGGACGGCGGACCACACAATGCATGAAGGCCTCAACCATTTCCATTACATCGCGTCAGCACTTTTTTTCAAGCGGATACATTGAATGTATCGATGGGAAGATTGAAACGTATGGATGTGAACAGATTTCTTTTACCTCGGACTACTGCTGCATGCTGTATTTGTAAGAGCAGATGATGCGTCAAAAGTTTTGGCTAAAGTTTCAATCGAGCTTCAACATATGACGTAATAACATTCATGTAGCGCTGCTATATCTAAGCCACTGGACACTGGGAACGGTGCTACGAGCAAGATGGCGGATGGCTATGTTTGAAACAGCTTGCATGCGGTGGTTACATTCTGGCACGTGGAAAAACGAGTACAAAACACGTTAGATAAGCAAGATCATCTGCAGGGCATCGTATAAATTGTCGCGGTGTCTCAAAATATCAATCGAAGATTCGTTCGAAGCGTATAATCATCTTAAAACATGTTCAGTATGCGAGCCAGGTCCTTTTAGATCATATGCGCTGTATTGCGCTGTTACAAATCGAGTCCATCGTGAAAGAAGCCGGTTAAATGACAAGCACGTGGCCACCCCGAGATTCAAGCCGGATCATACCAATTGAATCACGTCAAGTACATAATGTTTTGTCATACTGTCACTTATTGTTGTATGATGCCATTGCCAACGTCCGAGACTTGTTTTCATACTGCAACCGTCAGGACAGTGGTCAACGCCATGTTGAGGATTCAGTCCTGGTTAATAGAGAGAATCCCTATAATAAAAACCGCCGCATCATGCGAGTCGCACGACAGTAGTACTTTCCAGTGCTACTGTCTCTTGATCTGAGGGCTGGGGCAGGATGACATCGCTGTATCGTCATATCGCCATATCGCTCCACTGAAACTTGGCTTTAACAGGCTGCTGCTCCTGATACATACGTACACATTTTTAGGCAGAGAATGCATTACATTTCATGTCATGTAGCATATGCACTTTGTCTCCAAAACGATCCCTCTAGTGCATAAATCTTATGTGTTACATAAACATCAAATATCATGTAAGACGAGTACCAAGCGCTTGGTCGGGAAAACATATCACTCTTATCTTCAAAGATGTGGCAAACGTCTTTTTTTCTTCCAGAAAAAAACTAAGCAAAGCTTCTAGTAGGACTTCACATTGTCATCCAATACTATCCACTTTCTGCTAACGCAATGTTGACAATGTTTGGCTTGGACTTGCAGGTCAACTGAAAAATAAATATGTGGATGTCTAATGTTCCAGCAAGACGATGGATGTCCCACCGTCAAGCATCAGTATTGCTGGATTGCATGAATCGTGCTATTACAGTGGAAATGTAAAACATTAACATCAAGGATGTCTGCTGTTGACCAGAAGAGCCGCTTTGGCTGCTAATTAAATATAAATGCATGTCACGTCTTATTTCTAATACAAGATAAGTAATATACATTATACTTCCTATGTGCCTGTCTAGTACGTAATGATTCAATGCGACGCCAGGTTCTCGCACAAGAGCATTGACTACAGACTTTTTTTTGAAGGGCCTTCCAAAATTTAATCAAGTCTTGTTGTCACAATGTCCTCGTCTCAAAAAGCTTAGAGCTTTGATTGCGTCCAATTGTCGTAGCAAGCATGGCGTTTTTAGAGCGGTTGTAGCTGTGATGGGATGGCGTAAGTTGTAGGGAAAGGTGGTGGCTACCTGTTCAGCAAAGATACAAGCGGCGGCACTAAATAAACGGCAATACCATCAACGATAAGGTTTATACAGTTCAACAAGAATTGCAACAACAATCTGTCAATATCGTGCACATCATCCTTGGTCTAGGGTGGCAGTATAACCTTGCTAGACGGCGTTCGTGATGGGGCTGTCGATTGTCTGCTTCAAAATCACCGACGTGGTTCCAACGTCTTCAATGAATACAAGTTCTTGTCTTTTTCGGCAAACTCTAGACGCTTTTGGGCCTTCAACAACATGCGCATCTCACGTTGGTTATCGTGATCGATCTTGAGGCCCTTCTTAATCGGCTTGAAGGCGTTTTCTTCATTCAAATTCAGCACCGTAAAGTAGCTAACAGACCAACATACGACATTGATCATGAAGTTGCGGCCTCGTGTATACGTGAAACAGAGAAAACGCACCCGCTGTGAGACTTCTGCTCCCCACCGCCTACTACGGAGTTAACAAACACTTCAACCTCAACCTCCAAACGATAGCGACTACGATCAACTCACCAAAAATTCACCAGGTATCAATATAATCAAAAAATCCAAGTAGTGACCTAATGAGCGATAGTAACTTCGCACCGAACATTAACAACGCGGGCGCGCGCCGTGACGACATCTGAGACTGATATTGGGAGCTTAAAAAGCACGCGATTCATTGCAATCGTCACCATTTTTTCCGACTTTGTAAAGTTCTGTGCACAGTACAACGCAGCACGGTCCTGCAAACAAACCACAATTTGCATTAAGTCGTTTTCTTGTTTTTCACCCCAACAGCAAAACTTCACCACACCATCCAAGTGAGCAGGTCACCACCAAAAACAGTCTCGTTGATATTAAGATTGCGTGGTAAGAACCAGTTGCGTACTTCGATCTCCGTCTCCATCACAGCAACGTATTCTGTCTTGGATTTCCCTGGCAGCAAGTCAGTGTTTTTGATGAAAGGGATATCGTCTACTGCATCTTGTTCATTCCTCCATCTCTTGGCTAATTCTTTCCGCTGGTTTGCTACCTCCTTCATCTTGAGACAATATTCTGCCCGATCGGCATCAAAAAGCTGCGGAAGTCCTTTTCTCGGTCGTCCAAAGCGATTAATGGCTACCATCGTAATCAAAGCATCGTGCGTATGCTGAAACTTGCCACTGGGGATGTCGTGACGGTAACCGCTTACTTGCACTGCCATTGATGAGTTACTGAGACCGATAACCTCGCCTTCCACACGCACCAGATCTCCATGGAATACTGGCTTGACTAAGTCCACTCGATCAAATGAGATAGTAGCAGTGTGGCCCAAGGATATTTTCTCGAGACGAAATTGTGCCAGCAAGCACGTCCATCAGCTCTAAAATAGGACCAGTACGAAGCCATCGACCTTTTTGACTTTCATCGCCCTAATTGAAAAATGGAGTGCCTATTAGCTCTTTAACGTGGTATCAAGACGTGAGTTTTTAGCAAATAAATGTGTTTAAAAGTACAATAATATCAGTAAATGCAAGTCGTGTGTCCTTTGCGCGCACTTGTGCAGGCATGCGACGCATACGCCATATATCGTGCATCGTTCCTAGTAGGTTTTTTAACGCCATATTTGAATGACGTTTCTATCTTTTTGACTCTATTTTCACTGCTCTAACTTATTTCTGTTTTATCAATAGAAATAAGGACACAAAATGTGTACAAGGCGTTGTTTTCTGACCAGTGTCCAGAAGTACAAGTCAGAAGCTTCATGGTCTAAAATGAACCTATACGCAATAATAGTGTTCATTGTTGTCCGACAAAGTCATCTTGTCAAACAAACAATGCACCAAACTTCTTTACGTTTGAGTTACTCCATTGACCAGCAATGAAGCTAGTAACTGATACTACTAAGAATCTTTTGCTGTCCTATATCTCTGTAAAAAACATCTTGCAAACGTTGACATCCATGCGATATCCCGATGGGATAGCTATAAAGTTCCGCCTTGGCGCCGCTGGGTTCGATGATATCGACATACGCGTAGTGCACATGGAGAGCATATGACGGCTTCAACTCGCTTACTGATGTTGTGAGACTGCATTCATGCGTAGCCTCTGCATCAATATTGTACTACTTCTGATTAAGTCAAGGATATCACGTCTGACAGTTATACCGAGTCGATGAATGCGGCGTGATAAGTCTCAGCCATGGCGCTGCGTACCCACCTGTGGCGTATTGATTACCTACCTGTTTAAAGACTTTGCTTACCGATAAGCAAGGAATTCTAGTTGCACAGCATCAGTGCTCATCATTTATTAACACGGGCTTTCGTTCGAACACAAACGCTAGTGGTAACTCAATAGAAGAAGAGCCCTTTACTAACGATCTCTGTCTACTAGAGACAACCTTTATCCAAGATCATTTAGAACTCGTACAGACATGGGGGCTCTGTCGTCGTCTCTTTTGCTTGAAGCGTGTGACAGAAACCAAATGTCACTGTTCACTTAAGAGGAACATCTGCGAAATCCAGTTTGCAATGTCTCGTTCGATAACAATGATACTCCTTCTCTGCATAAATGTAGCCTTCAGTCTTTTTTATATTGAGATTCGCGAGGTAGAACAACATGAGGCTCGTTTGAGCTCGATTGGTGTCAATTCGCGCCCGACGGAGCAGACGACCAGATCAGTCCAAACATTCTCGTTCCATCGGCAGCACAAGCGTCGTTGTGACCATGAATTGTATGGACAAGATTGATGGTGATTGCTAGCATTTATGATGTCAACAACCCGATTTACCAGAAATATTGAAGAGAGCGCGACGTCAATTCTAAGATTACTGACAGCCATCTCGTCACGTAAAGATCTGACAATGGAGAGTAACAACAATTGTACAATATCATGACTCACAATGAAGTAAGCCATACATACTCAATGAATTCGTTAATCCACCGTGTGGTCGTAGTGAGCAATGTAGTGACTTCTAATAGTGGTTAGCATAGGTGGTGTCTAGAATCGTTGTCAACTGGTGTCGTCCAATGTGATACTTTACACCTTTCATAATACATACAAAAAATAAGCTGTCAGTTTGCATTGCAAAAACCACACTTTACCAGTCTATCAGTTGCGTCGATACTCTATGTATTTTGATATATCCAAAGAACAATAATCTCTATAAATCTAATACCCTGTAATAATAAGTACTTTTACTTTACAGCTGTTCATTATTTGACCTTAAACCAGTTTGTTCACTCAAGAACCTCATTACGAAATGGGGGCTGGTGATCGCCTTACAATACCGCGCTTCCTACGCGAATCATGTCGTGACAGATCTACAGATACAGCCCCTTCCTCTTCCTCTTCTCCTTCTTCTGCTCTATCTCTTACATCTTCAAGTGCAGCAGAAGCCGAAACGTCAATGGTTGAGGAGCTCCAACGACGGAAAGCCGCTTTTTTAGCTCATTTCAAGAGCAATAGCGCTTCCATTGCCAATGGAGAGGACACGACAGCACCTACAGCCTCTGACTTTCGCTCTAATCGATCAATTGATGCAATGATGACACCGCAAAGTGGTACAGATTCTAAATGTCACGTGTGCAATGTACCTCTTCGATTATTACGCGTTCGAGTGGGTTTTTTAGTCGAGAAATGTGTGATGGTATGGGTGATTGGGTTTTATAGTCTAATGATATGTATCACGTATATATGTGGTGTGTGAATGTTATTGTAGCATCGATGTCGTAATTGTGGACTTGCTGTATGTGGTGTACACAGTAAGAACCAAGTGCCATTGCCCCACTTGGGGATTATGAAGGAAGTACGAGTGTGTGACTTGTGTACGAGACACCTGGTACAACGTCGAGCGGGATATCGTAGTCCAAAGAGTTCGAGATCGAGACAAAACTCAAATCCAAATTATGCTGAACGAGAGAGCGATCCAGAGCTACCGCCTCTTACGGGCGAGAAAATGTCAATGCCGTTAAAGGAGTGTCTGCCATTGGTGGACAATATGGGAACAACACCAGGGACACCTGATGGTTGCAGTCAAACTGGCTTTAGCTTGAACTCGCCAGGCTCAGCAAACAATAATGTCAGTGCAATGCCTGGCATTTTGTTCAGTTGCTTATTGGAGGAACAGGACAACACTGTAGATGAGATCTTGTACTTAGGCACATTCACGATGGGAGGACGGTCCCTAGCGAGTCGTCGTATGAGCGCTAACGTGGCGTTGTGGAAGTGGAGAGTTTTCATGCTGACAACGGCAGAGATGCTGTGCTTCAAGGCGACTGGATCAATTACCGATGACGATAGTGTTCCATTGTCGGCTATGGCGCTGGGCGAAGTGCGATCGTCCGTCCATTTGTCGGATATTTTGCACATCGAGGTGAACGATCAATTTCCGCGTATTTTGACGGTGATCCGCTCCGATGGCCGAGTCTTCCGCGTGCGTGCGCGCACCCCTGAACAGTGCACGGAGATCGCGGTTACACTGCGTAAGGCTATGCAGCTTTTTCAGGACGCATTGTTTAAGCTGCAGCGTGGCCCACAGCCTGAGGACAATTCCATTAGTTGTGTAACTGTCCAGCACGAGTCATCGCTTCCCGAGTTTGTAGTAGCTAGCAACCCGGCCGTCGGCGAAGCGTTTCAAGTGGACATGTATCCCTCAAGTATTCTCCGCTTTTACGTAAACGGCCCTTCGGCTAACGGTACAGCGCTTTATTCGCGCGAGATGCTCACCCATGGAGACAAGGGTAGTTCGCCTGTTGTGGTAGAGGCCGAGCCATTGGGAAACGGCCCGCGCGATGATCACGTGCTTCATGTTGCAGTGAAATCTGAGAAGGCTTTGAACTACTTGGAAGGAGAAACTAATCGACGCTTCTGGGGGCTTACTTCATTTCTTGCGGCAGTTGCAGCAGTCATGAACTCGATGGACACAAGGTCTTTTGAGCTTTTAGCGGGACTATCGGCGCTTGTATTGCTCATTACTCGCTTCCACGAGCGCATCAGTTTGTTGCTAACGACTAAACGATTCTCGAGGGCAAAGCAATTGCGTATAGAATGTGTCGAAATTACGATGGGGAAGAGCGATGGGTCATCGATGGGTGACGATGACGAACAAGCCGAAGAGCTCGACAGTCGTTTTCTTGCTGGATGTGAAGGTGACGTAGAGGAAGCAAAGGAACGGTACGCTGCGACAATGAAGTGGCGAAAGGAAAAGGATGTGGACACGATTTTGCTGCGTCCGTCGCACGTGTTCACGGACATGAAGGAGTGCTTCACACACTTCATACACAAAAAGGATCGACAGGGCCATCCAATTACTTTCGAGTTCCTTGGCGGTCAACGGAAGGCGATGCACGATTTTATCGGTCGCGGTATTTCGGAAGATGAAGCAATCATGCACCATGTCCGTTTAATGGAGTTCATGTGGAACGTGATCGATCCGCGACCGTTCCCGGAGGGCACAATGCTCAAGGTCTATGATATCAAGGGAATTTCCATGGCTGATTTGTCGAGCGACGTGGTGAATTACACGAAAAAGTGGGGTGAAGTAATTGCCACGTACAATCCAGAGCGTGTCTACCAGGTGTTTCTCATTAATCCACCGAGTTGGTTCAACCTTATCTGGAAGCTAGTGTCACCACTTGTGAATCAGAAGACGCGTGAGCGTATTCACGTACTTCGTGGTCAGAAAGATATTACTAAAGCGCTGCTGGAGTTTGTTGCACCAGAAAATTTGCCAAAAGAATACGGCGGAGAGTGTCAATGTGAAGGTGGGTGTTTTACGCATTCACCGGAGGAAAATGACATTCGCGAGTGGACCGAGTTTGTCAATGCCAATTACCATGGTGACCCTCATGATCCGGTTCTTGTTAATGCATACAACAAACTATGCGAAAAATACCAGAAACAATTGCCACCTTCAAGTCCGAGCTACAACGGTCATGAAGTGCCAAATGTGACAACGCTTTAGGAAACAAAGGCCAGTGCTACATAATTATTAACAGTCTTGCATTCAAGAAGTGGCCAATGCTCGGCGTGTTTGCCCGATGAGGTAGCGATTTGCTACGAACACAAAAGTGTGTGCTTGTTAATTGCTGTTATCAGCAAGATGTAAGAGATCGACAAGGTGGCGAAGTGTAGGACGCCTGACAGGCATACATATCGGTAAACATATACGAAGGTCATGCAATGCAAAAAGTTGCGCATATAGGATAGTCACGTACCCATGAGGACAGTTCCAAGGCTGGTCCAGGCCCGACAGATTACGAACAATCTGCACGAGTGACACTTCATCAGCAACCTTTACATATACACAATAGCATTCCTTATCAGAACATACCTTTTGCATTTCCTCTTTGTGGAGAGCAGTGCCGATCATTATCGAGCTTCTGCACGCTCGCGATGCAAACATCGCCATCACTTTAGGCAATCGAATCGTAGATGGATTTAATGGTGCGTCCATTAGTAGTGACGCCAGTTCTCGAATATCTACAACAGTGCACGCATAGTGCATACAACATGTTGGTGAACAAGACAATCAATTTAACACAATGGCTTTACCTTCAATGCCAAATTGCGTGTGTTTCGTGAAAGGCAGTGACAGCAGCTTTAGTTTCTTCGTTGTTGGAGCGTCCTTGTCAACTAGAAACGTAAATCCATTCTTTGCAAAAACATCCAAATGATCCAAGATGATCATCTCTTCTCCGGCTGTCAGCTCCAGCATTAGCGGTCGGACAAGAGGTTGCTGGTGCATAACAGTGCTTCGCTGTAACATTTCATAGTTAAACTTTTCATCACTGGCGTGCTGGTCAATAACGAACATGTCATTGTCCAACTTGCCAATAATGAAGCCAAGGTTAAACTGGCCAAGAATTTCCATGCGCTTGAAATCTTCCTTCTTGAGCACTCGCTGCAGAGCTGCCGCGGCAATCTCATTTTCTCCTTCCTGGATGTTTCCATCGACCAACGCAGAACATGCCTTCGGTATCTTGAGGCGGTTTATCTTTCGTTTTCGTTCATACTCCACTTCTTCCTCAAAATATTGCTGCCGCTGCTTAATCATCTCATCAAATGACCATACACACTCTTCCGGCGTCGAAAGAGTCAATAGTGAGAGACCTGGGAAAGGCTTTTGTCTTTTGACTGGCTTCCGCAAGTCCAACAAAGGGTGTTCTGCAAATGACAGCGGAGATGCAACACCTGTCTCTCGCGACGAAGCTTGCTTTACATCAACGGCATCTTCACTTTTGTTTTGTGTTCGTTCTATACTTTCAGTCCTCTGAAACTTTTGAGACTTCGGCTGGAGTATTTCAACAATGACATGATCTTGTTGCGACACTTCAGTATCGTCTTGGTCATCTTGAGATGATTTCGTCAACGTCGCAACCTCAGCTATCGCCTCGTCATCACTATTTTTCTTGTCAGCAGCAGGCATACACTGACGTTGCTGTGCAGCAAACTCTTTTCGTAGAGGAGATTCTTTTATACCTTCCGTCTTTGAATCTCGAGTAAATGTTGTCATCAAAGGCTGAGCCATAAACGTCCCTCGACTAGGCTCATAAAGCTTGTTCAAGCCCGACTTGAATGCATTAACAAGTTTTGCTTCCTAGAAAGCACTGCATCAGTACAATATAATCCGCTCACACAAAAACAGAACGTAAGCCCAAAAACGTAACATAAGCTTACGTACATGTTTCAAAAACGTCTCCCGCTTATCTGGAGTAACGTTTACATCGTAGTCACCAAGAGGGAGATAGAAGTTGAGTACACATGCTGGCTTTTGTTTCATTTCGTACTGTCGCCACACTTCATTCAGTGCTTTTGCCGTCTAATGATATCAATTTTGCAAGTAAGCTACCAAAGCATCTCCGCATAATCATGATATATGTACCTTTGGCAAGTCAAATGGCCGTCCATTAATGAAGAAAAATTGTCGGTCATTGTCACTTCGGCCAACACCAGCACCCACTTTGGAAACAAACCCTCTCACCTTGCCTTCTTGCCCACACAAATTGTCTTCAGTCTCCACATCAAAGCTTTCGTGTTCACTGTCACTGTTACCCTCCTTTCTTGCGTCATTCTTATCTTCACCCTCCTCGGTTTTCCAATAATCGCGCAGCTCCATATCCACGCTCAGTAAAGTCCTGAAAAACTTGGTGCCAAATACGTTGGCAATATTCTCTCCCATCGTCTGATGCGCTTGAGTAGCAAGTACAACATGTCGTGTGGCATTCTTGCCTATGGTATTAAATACACACATCTTCACATTCACACAAATCACAGCATATGCTTGCAACACCTTGAGGAACTTAGCATAGTGCTTTTTTATATTGCGCTCAAAATCCTTTGCTCGGACAGCTAATGGCTACAAGAGTCACACCGGAGTAGTAAGACATTAGTAATCACCCCTCGACCTCGACCTCGTTCTCTATTTCTCGATTCCTCTTGTACCTTGAACAGCTCTTTTACGACAATTGTCGTGCCCACAGGCCGTGCTTTCTTACTCTCTTGTACCAAGTTTCCACTCGTGTCATACTCTAATAATGTCCCCACTTGATCATTCTTTGTTCTTGTACAGACTGTAAAACTTGATGCAAGCTCACATATTGAGCTCAGTGCTTCACCACTAAGAAAATATAATAAAAATAGTTAAATAATATTATAACTATATAATAAAGAAAATAAATATATATATAATAAATAAAAATAAATAAATAAAGTTATATACCGAAAGCCAAAGGACGTGACGTTCTCAATATCTTCAAAGCTTTTAATCTTGCTTGTATAATGTTTACGTGCTAGGAAGACGTAATCTTCAGGTGAGATCCCTACACCATTGTCACTAACTTCAAAGGCATCACGTCCATATTCCTTGAGCTTTATTTCAATCTGTGATGCACCAGCATCCAACGCATTCTCTACTAATTCTTTAATTGCAGTTGCAAGGTCAAATACGGACTGACCACTACAAATTCGTTGGACATCACGTCGGTCGAGCACATGGAGAGCCATTGATTGATGCGGAGCACAAGAGTGATGGTCGTTTGAAGTTAGAAATAGATTACCGTATTTTATTTGAAAGGCAACGAGTTTAGCTCATCAAGGTATGATCGAGCATAGTTTAGAGCTGTTCAAATTCATATGGCGCTCGAATTTGGTTTTGTAAACCCTTAATTTTGAAATTCTATTCGTAATATTTCAGATTCTATTTTCACGAGATATAGAAATGCTTTTGTAAATCAAGAAGATCCCTCTACTAGAACGAGTCCTTTTCAACGCTGTAATTGATCTCCTCAACCATACACAATGGCTACGTCAAAGCCACCAACACACGTGGTCTTTGAGACAACTGTAGTACGTAGACCTTGCATCTTTCCTGCGTCTTGTTAATGCACTAACGTTGATGTGTGTTTTTGCAATGTAAAACTTGATACAATGTACAATTACAGGGCAATTTTACAATGGAATTGTACTCGGAGCACGCACCAAAAACCTGTTGGAACATTGCTGAGCTCGCACGACGTGGTTACTATAATAACACGATTTTTCATCGTATTATTAAAGACTTTATAATCCAAGGTGGAGATCCCACGGGTACAGGAAGAGGTGGAGAGTCCATTTACGGGTCAGTCAGTCTTAAATTGTGCAGAATTTCTATTGTCCAAATGGTACCATTTCTAACCAAATGGGTACAATAGAGCAAAATTTGATGATGAAATTTCCAAAGAGCTGAAACATACGGGAGCTGGTGTGCTGTCAATGGTAAATAATGACAATAAAAATAAGGTCAAAACCGAGAGGTACAAACCCAACTGACGGTGGCAATTTTGTGTGATTCAATAGGCAAATTCAGGACCTAATACTAATGGTAGTCAATTTTTTATTACATTGGCACCGACACCATGGCTTGATGGTAATGGGATAGTTGTGGTGACAGTTTGATTATTTGAGTCTTTTGTGTTGTGTTGTTCATGGTATGTATTGTCTTGTTGTGATGAATGGATAGGTAAACACACGATATTTGGACGGATTTCGTCGGGAATGAAAGTAATACAGCGCATGGGCATGGTACCAACCGGTGCCAATGACAGGTTGAATAGAATGAGTGGGATTGAGATTGTTTTTGTTAAGGACGGTTGAGCTCATGTATTGCTTATTGTTGTTGTATATGTGGTGGTGGGTGAAGACCGCGCGAGGAGATCCACGTCAAGCGTGCATATCCGATTTCTCAATAGAGACGCTGCGGAAGAAGCGTTTTGTTGTTGCGACCAATAATATGGAAAAGATCATAGGAAAGCGACTCAGTCAACGTGGAAAAACATTGTCAATGGCATCACCAACTCTGTTTGAGGCGTAGAAAATCACACGTCATCAATTTTTTTTGAGACGGAACAAGCCCAGTTCGATTCTCATTTTTGCGGCTGTTTTGTGAAGCATTTGCTTTGGATCTGTTTCTTCTGTCTGATGCTGCCGCTTTCTCGTCAAGTCCAAACGCGCTAATCTGCTGGATGTCCTTTTTTCATTTTGACTTGCGTTGAGGTGGAAGAGGCTATCTCGTGCAGTCAGAGTCTTACTGCTGTAGTTTACAGCTCATGCAGATGCAAAAAGTTGCGACGCTTTGATATGCGAATGTCGTCGTCCAGCGGTAGATAAGAAACTGTTATGATGGCACGTTGTTGAATAAGCCAGCGATAACACCGAGATGTCACAATCCCACCAACTAAATGGTATCGTCAGAGTTATAGTAGGTTTGGCAATGCTATTCCATCCTATGAATAAACCCAGCCGGTCCATTTTTTTTTGCTTGGACAAGAGAATATGGTCATCGCGCGAAGATCTTTCTTTTTCAATCTGTGACAATGCTCATCCATAGTCTCAGCCAAAGCTTGTCTGAGGTGCGCCAATAAAGACGGTCGTCACTTCTGTTTGCCAATTTCTACATCTGCAGTAGTATCAGCGCCGTTCTTGTCATTATAGAAACACACTCAGCTCTAATTCCACATGACTCCTTTTCCTCATTATGTTGAGTATGTTGCAGTTGATGATTCAGTACAAAACGCTCTGACCGTAAACATTGAATTTGTCTCATATGGAAATATCTCAATGAGTGCGTCTCGTCTCACGATGGATCTTCTTTCGTCCAATCATATTGTAACGTTATCTGTCTGTAAGACTTTTGAGCTTTATGGAAGAGAATCAACAGCACGTGTTATGGAGCAGGGAAAATACGTGAGAATTGACACATTTGCAGTGGATTGACTTGCTATAAAGCTGGTACTAGACAATACGAATATTGAAAGGAGTCCACAATATATTGTAGACTAAACAATAATAATAACATTACTCGATCATGATATGTTTGCATTAGGATGAAAAATTACATACACCTGAACAGGGCCATGTGACATGGGACAGTGGAAATGTGCATTATTTTCACGATGTAAAGCACGATGGGCCATCAACGTGTCAATACGTTTTTGTATTGGATGCTCTTAATTTTTGCTTCTGGCCAACGGAAAAGTACCATTATTATTATTGCTCTAAAAATACTTGATAAACGCTGACCCATTATTCTGATGATTCGTATTGACAATAATGACACAGGATGGACTATGAACATTTGGCAAGCGGATTAAAAATGGCTCTAGTACATGATTCACATGCATTTGATGCTGAGAAATTAGCAATTGTCACCAATGACACAATGAAGTCGTGGTTTCAACCGTTTACACCGCCACAAGTTGATGAACGTCGACAAAAAGTTCAAGAAATGGGAAAAGTATTGATACGGTTTTTTCACGGACGAGCATTGAATTTGATCAAGCAAGCAGATTTCTCAGCAATTGAAGCAGTTCGACTGGTGTTGGCCTATTTTCCACGTATATAGTCCTATGACAATGTTGGTGGTCCAAGTAGTCCACTTGAGTGAGTTGAACCCTTGTTTACAGGCTTTCGGGACCATGCTGTATAGAATGGTGAACAAGTGCATTTTTACAAACGCGCTCAAATTCTAGTTGGAGATGTATGGGCTGCATATGGCCGTCATTGCCTTGTTCTATGATATTGATCAATTGACTACGTTTGGTACGTATGACATGAGGTTACTCGCGGACGTTGTTGATTTTGACTCTGCTACTCATTTATCTGGCATGTTTTTTTGCTCATTACGCTCTCTAGCTGATTATCGCGTACCACAAGTACTACATCCTGAAGGTGTGATTGTCTACTCATCGGAGTTGGCCAAACTTGTTGATAGTAAAGTTGAGATCGTGGCTGGGAGTGAGGTAAGCCGGCATCACATTATATTTGTCTCCTACCACGCAGAGCGGTAATGCTAGTAGTGCTATTTTCTTCACCTTCTTTGCGTTTTAGATGGAAATTGAAATCCGCGCTGCAACGATTCAAGCAGTCGAGATGCTTCATAAACAAATGCTTCGCCAAGGCAATCATCTCCACGTTATTGAGCTTGACTGGTTATTGTGGCAAATTGGTGAGAATAACAAAGAGGACTTACTGCCGCATCATCGCACGTGGAGCATCTACTACTAGAGCAACACAGCTTTACAATGTCCACATCACTTATGACCACGATCGAATAAGATCGATAGGCTTAATGTGGTAGCTTTTGGTACACACTCTTGCATAGCTGCAGCCACAACTGAAGGTAAAAATCAAGAAACAATTTGCATGCGTTAATAACTAAATTCTGTCATTACCCATAACATCAGAGATGGGTGAACTGCTGCAACGTCATACAACAATCCAAAACTGACAATTTCAGAGATCGTTGCTCACGACGTTGAGTCAGCCATATGCTCAGGCAGCACATCCGATAGATGAACTGCTTGTTAGGTAACTTGTATCACAGAGCAACACTGTTGCTGAGCTTGTTATCAAGAAGAGACAACGATCCATTCATTATACGGATGCCTTGACCAGCACCAACTTCCACAGGTTGCTGCAATTTCGGTCCGTCGTAAGTAAGCACTTGGTTCTTTTCAAGCTCATCCAATTTCTTCTCGACCTCTTTTGTCTGCTTTACAGGGTCCACTTGGACTACTTTGACAAATCGATCTCGCCGAACCGCTTGCTGAAGCCTTGTGGTAGTTTGTAGACCCAACACAAACTCCCCAACGATACACAATAGCAGCATCGTGGACGTGAGTCCGATGCTACATACAAACACCAATCCTATAACGCAGACTGTTAGCATCTCCACCTCATAACCTCCGTCCAACACCACTCAAAGCACGTACCGACATAGTGCCATGGTGAAACCGGGTCGCAGTGTTCCAACTCTACGGTGACTCGGATTAAACCTTCCTCCTTGTCCACCTCACTCTCACTTTCATCACTAACATTCGCCCAGCGCGAGATCACTAAATTGTACGTGGCCGCTCTAGACAGCCCTTCCTGCAGTTGCACACAGCTTAAGACATTGTGGCATGCATCATTTCTCCCCAACGCCGCCAAACTGCTCACAGTCTCATTCGTTCCTTCTGTTGTCTCCATTTGCAGTCTCCGATGACCTTGGTTACTATTTGCACTACTTTCAAGCTCTGTCGAGTCGTAGAACTGCACCTCAAGCGGCTGTGGCGATACGATATTTATCGTGTAGCACGTGTGACCAAACAAGGTCAGCAGAAACTTGTCAGACTCGCCCAGCAGTAATTCATCTTGACATGGAACCCGAACTTGTCCATTTGTCACACACGACCGAAGAGCTACACAAAGCAAAACAAGGTGTCAATGTCTGCATTTTGACTCAACATTTGAACAATGACATTGGTTGTACCATCAGTCAATGTAAGCAGCAGCAGTCCCAACACTATTAAGTAACTCAGTTGCATCCCCGTTGACTGTTCAAAGAAGAGAGGGGGGAATGGAAAAATGGATTTTTACTGAGACCATACGCCGCACGATCGAATAAGTCGCAGCAGTTGTTGAACTAGCCCTTCACCCACAAATCAGGTGAGCGCCAGGATGTTTACATTCTCTTAACTGCACATCTATGCCGGAGTGGGTGGGTTGTTGGTAAGAATTAAACTCTGTCAATCATCAACAATCAAAGCTCACTCAATAACGGCGACTCAAGTCATGAGACAGTTGATGCTGATGCAGCGCTAATGGAGACAAGGCCGGTGTCAACTTTACAACTTTTGTACGTGTTTAGTCACGCCACTTTGGACAGCTCAGACAGACCTTATGCATTAGAACATGGTGTTTGTCAAAGCTGGCGTGTTTCTTCACTTCTGGTTGCTGCTATAGAAGTCAAGAGAAGCATTTCAAACCAGCGCTCAACCAAGTCGCATTGATGCTATACAGCTGCGTGACGTCACTAAGTATGATGCTGTCGGACTCGCGCCAACTGAGAGCGTATTAATCATGAAAGTTGTGGCCCTGAGCCTATTGCATTCAGTGGCTACAATTTACATGTCAATGCAGTATTCAATGAGCTTATAAGAGAAAGAGAAAGACATAAGCCAAAGTATTAACAAACACCTTGTAAATGCTTTGACTCTTGTTTTCATAGGTGTCTTATGTGATAAATGCAGTAGCAGCTTGAACAGAACGACAACACAAGAAAGAATCCGAGTCTCCATGAACCCAATCAACAATCAGACGATCCTCACTTCAGTTCATGACTTTTATATTAGTAATGTTTACGAAACATATGAAGATTCAGTGTCGCAGGTAAAAGCACTTGGACAAATGGTCTCAATGTATCGGATACAGCTACTGTTCAAAGTGTCGCAACTAGTCATTGTGACATGAAAGTCTGATGGCTTACCCATAATGGAGCTTCCAGTATCCGGATCAACCAAGAGATAGTACATGTCGTCAGTACAATGTGGAAATCGAATCAACTTGTGCTTTTCAATAAACTTTCACCTTCAGATCGAGTCTCGCCTTTCTTCTGTCTGTTTTGCCCTGTACGACAGAGCTGCGTATGGAACTAGATTTCAGCTAAACTTAGTCGAGCCAGTCATGGTTGCAGTCAATGCAAAGCTATACGATACTGCATGGGTTGAACAACCACTGCTGCAAATGGAAACGCCATCGATTCAAATTGCAGTGCACGTTAGACTGTATCAATTTCAGAGACTGAGTCTGCGCAAAGGAAGGACTTGTTTGGACTGAACAATATCTAGTGCACCACGTTTCTGCTGTTGCTCCGGAACGTAAAGTGCCACTGTCCAAGCCGATGATGAGCTTCCTACGAATGGCAACACAAGGGTTACACTTGCCTCTTATGTGTTCGCACATTGACATAGCTCGCGCTCGTCGCCAATGGCGCACAGCAAGGTCTATCTATGTCCAGAGTCGAATGGCCAGTAACTTTGCTGAGACGAAGATGTCATTCAATGCACTCATTTACATCTGCACTAGCAGCAACTGCCGCGTGGCAATTGCTGTCGACCAAGTTCACGCTCTCCATGATTTTTCAGCAGAGCTTGGCAATTATTGGGCCAGTGGTTTGAAACGGCACCAGGTGCCCACGTGTTCAAATATTTACCTTATCTTGCTGACGAGGTTGGCAGCGTGAGAGAGGAGAATCCTGACGCTGACGCATGTGGTGGACAGACACTGGCGTCAGTCGCCTATATTCGGCCGTGCTCTGTCTGTTTGGTCTGCATGGTGACTAGTTTTTGATCAGCATTTGTGCCCGTTCATACAAATGCAATGTAACTGCTCATACTGATCCGAAACAGACGCTTCCTGTTGTCGAACAGGAATGAATTGTCTCGAGCTCTCAAAATCTTTGCTACATAATGCGCAAGTTTACCTAAAGTCGCCAAAGCGACACATGCCGTACAGAGACTGCTTAACCCTAGCACCATCCTGTCGGGATGCACCGTATCAGTATGGCGTGCTCTCAATTTGCGTGCGAGTGCAGGTGGCTGACGCCTATACGTGCTCTGTGGTTATTACTTATAGCAGAACTTCTTGCCACCAAGCATTGGTCCACCGTAATGGCAAACAGGCGCTGGAACGGTTGCCTTTGTCGGTGGTGCCCGTCTGCTTAGTGCTAGCTACTACTATTAGACTTGACCAGAGCAAGTTGAATTTGACCACAGACCCGATCGTTGTGCACATCGTCATATTTTACAAGCAACTTTCTGTCTGTTCTCGTTTGTATTTTCTGTAAACTCTGTGCCATTCATGCATCAGATGCGGGAAGTTGGTTGGCAATCGGTCACACGTGCGTGCGAGTGAGCATTTCCGTCAAGGATTTCCCCGTTACCTAGCACGAACACCTCGTTCGTGGTTAGCAGAAATGTATAGGGGAGTGTGGCGACTTGCCGGGGAGTCTCACTCAAGTTAATGAAACTTTGATCCATTGGTTTGCATGACATGAGACCTACGAGCAGCCAAGCTGTAGAGTGCTAGAACGACCAACGACCGTTTTTCGCAAGTTCGACAAGGCGGCAAGCGTCGAGCGAACTTTAGCACCGACACTACACCACCACCAGACGGTGTGTTTATGGCCCTAGCCGCTGCAATTGTAAGCCAATTTACGCTCAGAATGGCCAATTAGCCAGAAATTTACCAAAAGTTCCAAGAAGAAGCTACATTCTTTTCTCACAAAGGTCAAGTCAAAACATCCAGAACTTCATCCCAGCTGCTTCAAAGTTCCTCTTGACTTGTAATTTATCAATACTGAAGCTGTCCTTTTTGTTGCCTGAATTTGCTCGACACTGCTCCATACATAAGCTTTAAGATTAGCTGTCGTTTGTCTGTCTGTTCATGGCCAATGTGAGCCACTTGGTTGCCATTTGCACATTTTGATCATTTTGCAACAATCGTTCGTTCAGTATCGATAGCAAGCTACAAACTGATAGCCAAAGAGTTAATCAACTGACCTCTACCTTCCTCTACTTGCTCATTTTCATCACGTCGTCGTCTTCTACGAGTCTCCATCATGCCCTACGAAAGCTTTACAACGCAAGAACAGGTGGAAATCACCGAAGTCGTGCAGGACTCGGCCACCCACGCGTGGATGTATGTGCTGCATGTTCAGCGTGGCAATACAAGCACGCACTCTTCACCTCGTGGGCCCGTAGAAGAGGGTTTTAGTCATGAATATATCATCAGCCGTCGCTTCAGTGAGTTCAAGCAGCTCCACATGACACTGACGTCCGTCATGGGTGAGGCGCTTACACCGCTGCCAGCAGATGGACTTATGACGCTCATTCTCGCAGATAATCAGGCACTGCTAGACGAGCGACGTCAAGTACTGGCCCAGATTGTCATTGATATTTTGAATCACCCGGTGGCACGTGACCTGCCGGACGTGCTGGAGTTTCTTGGCCACGAGTCCCTCAGCGCCAAGGTCATGGGTCCAATGTCGGGTCAGTGTACGGACTCGATCCACAAAACATCAAGTCCCGCGTGGACGGCACTCATCGGTTCATGTCGCACGTCGGTGCTGTCATTGTAGTCGTTTGACTGACGATGTATCAATTGCAACACAAACCATTTTGACACACGTGTGGAAGTTGATCTGACTTATAGGATCAAGTATTTAACAATGTAGAATAATCATAGACAAACATTAACCCAATCAACCAATTTGCTGAAACTCCGGTGCTGTTGTTACTAGAGAAGAGTGGAAGATATAGAAGCTCGACGGACGTGTTAGCACGTGCATTTGATGATGCGTGCTATACAGCAAAGGACGCGTTGTTTCGTATGTTCTTCTAAGTTCTGTGCAACGCTCTTTTTTGATGGGCTTCTATGGACATACTAATGTAGAGATTCAAACTCTCTTAAAGGCTAACCTAGACCCTGGATTAGCGAGGAAATGGTATACCGCAGGCCAAGGCAACTCACACGCTTCAATATAGCATGTCGCTTACAATGCTTCACACGCTGCTTGTAAAGCCAGTAAGTTTGAACAAGGTGACAGTGCTAGCGGCATATCGTGAGGCTTTTGAGACGACATCTCGGCTCTGCAAAAGCTGACAGAGGTTTTGACCATGAGCGCCTTCAGGCTGAATTTGAACACGGAAATATAGAAGCTGCCAAGTAAGAAGGAAGGCCCATCTTAAGCGAAAGAGAGCCACAGTGAGACGCAGCCAATTGGTAAAAAACTCCCATATGGATTGTATAAAGTCCAAGTGGTCAACTGTAGATCTACTTCACTTGCTTAAGTGACTGTAAACGTGTCACAGTCGAAGCTGACAGCAAGGTAAAACGATAAAATGGACGAAGAGCGAGTAAACAATTGTACTCTTACTGCGATTTGCTGCCAAGCAAATGCGACCACGCCTCTGTTATTGATTGATACATTTGCCACGACGTGTTTTGAAGAAAGTGGATGTAATGGACAGCTACTAAGACAACTGACTTGAAACGTATTGGAAATATGTGGAGAAGAAGCTTAGAGCGCTTGCGCTTTTAGGTCAACAGATTTGGATCCTAGGCGACCTTATTCAGAAAATCGAAATCTTGAACGTAATCAAAAAATCTGGTTGCGTATGCGTCAAAGAGGTGTATTACTATGCTGTAGCTCATGGAATTAAGACCAAGCAATGGTTGTGATACATACGTCGTACTAGTAGTCGAAACTGATTCGATTGCACTGGTAACAATCGCCAGGTAAGTCAACTTCAACTTCAACATCGAAACGGTTGCATCATAAACGAACGTGTTGAGTTAATAAGCTGTTTCGATTGGTCAATACCACGTCACATAAAGCTATGTATTGGATAAAATACCAGGAATATCGAGAAGAAAGTGTGCGGGATTATACAGTGTGCATACAGCCTCAAATTATACAGAATGTCAAAAAAACATTGTTGTATCGGCTTCGCAACAGTCTTGCTGGAAAGGCTGTCAATCTAAGAAACCATTTATGGAGCCATATCAAAGGAAACGTCATGATGGGTTGTATTTGCAGATCAATGGCGAATGGCTGATTGGTATCCATAAAACTGAAGCCCTTGATCATTCAATGCTCACAGCTCGAGTTGTCACGCGTGACCCAACTAACGCTCTATGTGGTTGTTGTTGTGCACCACTCGCATCCAACTAGTCAAGTTAAATTGCACACTAACTGTTTTCACCACTGAAAAGTGAGATTGATCAAAAGGGTTAGCAAAGACTGCACAACGTTGTGGCTTAAAGAACGTGCGTCATGATTCACAAATCCCACCGTAGTAAGCAACACTGGAACTTTCCAGTTCTAAGGAACCTTCAACAAAATACCAATGCACTTGTAGCCATATTAGATTCAACATAAAATATCGTCATCAACATGTGTGTCACTCCTATGGACCTTATGGCTTTATGATGCTATAAGTTTATGAGGCGCTTATTGAACAAGGTAAGTTAGTTGACTTAGCAAAAGAGCAGCCACTATTACCGCCATCGCTATTGATAAGAGCGACAGCAATGCTGGATGTAATCCTAACGCAGCTATGGCAATTACAAGTGTTTATACTGCGTTGCTTTCGTCACCTCATCAAACAGCGTTTCTGCTGTACATCGTTTGCATACATAGGTCAAAATAAGCCTTACAACTGTGTGTGAGTGGTTTCACTACCCAAGTTAGTTAACACACATAATAGAAATTAGTGAGCCAACGCGGTGAAGGGGCGCAACATAGCAAAAGTCTCTTGAGTCTGAATGGAATTTCCAGTCGAGCGTCATGTGACCCTCTTTGCAACGCATTTGAGCTCTGTTACATGGGCCACTTTGCAACTGAGTCACGTCAAAGATCGAAGCATCAAACTGCTTGGATACTTGATGCACAGAATGCTATCAGCCTGACTACGCAATCGAATGGCGTGTTCCAAATTTTGTCGCTCACGTTTAATCTTGGTGTCGTGCGCGTTCGCTTGACTCCTGATTTGTGTGAGAAATCAGCTCCGACGTCAAACTCCGCTACTGGTGCCAGGTGTGTGTGAGGTAATTAACTCACTTGGTAAGAAGACGTAGCTTGACTAAAGTCGGATTCCAAGTTTCAAAAAGGAGTTCAGTGCCGTTGGCCGCCATTGAATCAAGTTCATGTGCCCTGCCCATGCGCAGGCGACATGATTCGAAACCATTATCTTTGTAACCAGCTGGTTCTACGTCACGGTCCTAAATGCATGGACACTTGCGTAGCATTTCTCCTAAAGAACACCATTAAATGAAGCCAGCAAACTGCTTTTTTTCTCGCTGTTTATAGTCGTTCACACGTGCCAATGTGCGCCTGTCGTCGAAACTGCAACCCGAAAACGCTTTCGATCTCAACTTGGGACTCGACCTTGTCGGGTATAAAGTTAGACAGGCGAGAAGCGATTTGCGTGACTCTGTTTTAGTCAAACAAACGGGTCGACCCCTCCTCCCCCCGAGAAGCTGCATCTTTGCAGAGTGGGAGTTCGACGCACGCTCTCGGATACGGCGTCGCCTCATCGGCCACCGTGCGACAAGAATAAAAAAAAGCAGACTCTCACAGGAGGAGGAGATCCGAACACTACAACGCAGTCGGTCGATCGGGTTGATCATTCTCGCATTTGCTTTCAAACGACTACATTCGAATGCCGTACGAGAGCTTCAAGAGTTCACAGCACGTGTCCATTCGTGGTCTTGTGCAGGACCGCAAGACTGGCACGTGGAGGTATTTGCTGCATGTTACACGTCACATGCAGGACGATACGTTTGGTGAATCCATGCACGCCAGTCGTCCAAAGAAGAGCGAGGATACGTCAAAATTAATTGCCAGACCATGCACGACACAGTCATACGCCATCCGACGCAGCTTCGAGGAATTCAAGCGACTTCATGAGGCTTTGGCACCACTCATGACCAAAGGTGGCAAGTCTCAATTGCCCAAAATGCCAAACGATAGTCTACTCACGTTTTTCGTGGGGGAGACGCAGACGGCATTGCAAAAAAAGAGGCTCACACTTGAGCGCGTTCTGGCTGCAATTGAAGCTCACCCGGCGGCCAGTGACGCCCCCGAGTACATGGAATTCCTGGCGAACCTCAACTCGTACGACGAGGTAGCCAAGGCCCCATTATCGCCCAGTATCAGCTCCCGCAGTAGCTTCAGTTTTAGTGAAGATGGTACCCTTACGCCACGAGATTTTGTAAACCCCAACGTGTTGACTACGTCACGATCCGCTAATGCTCTGCGGCGAGCTTATTACCAACAAGACGCTGCGCATGAAAATCATGTGGCGTTTTCTCACTTTAGCATGACTTGAAAAGTGAGTAGCAAAGACGCTGGGTCAAAAGGAACAAGTAGATTGTTTTCAGGGCAAGTAGTAGGTGATGTACACAAGTAGAATGATGTGGCTAGAAGTTTTTTTAATCGGGTGGACGACGCTCCAACTGATCCAAAGTAAAGAGGAACATGTAAGTTATGACACCAAGCGTTCCAACTTGACGCATTCTAAGCCTTCATGCAATTTGCGTACCATTCGCACCACGTGAGGAATCGACCGATAGCCAAGACCGCAGTTGGCATTCCTGGCCTTGGCCATACAGCTCTGTGGAGACATGTTTTTCCAAAAACTCGAAATCAGGAGACGTCCGTACTCGAGTGTTGCCAGCATGTAGTGCCGCTTAAAAGCATCAAATGGATAGCTCTTCTCTAAGTCAGACCTAATGCCAAGCGCCTGCAGCCGCTCGTTCAAGTGATCGTAGTAGAACTGCAGCAACTCCAACTCGTTCTCGTCATTACCAAGTAGTGCGATACTCACAGAAGTATTGAGTAGGTTAGCGACATCCAAGGCGCCAAGACCTACTCCACTCCATTGCCAGTCAAACGCCACAACTTTGCGTGATACGAAGTTGAAAAACAGATTCGCGCTCTTGAAGTCGCCATGTACTAATGTGCACAATGAAGCGCTAGAGTCTACGGAAAGACAAGAGCTGATGTATGCGGCTTCTTCTATCATGCGTTCACCAAGTGATTCCAGCGCTGCTACTGATGGTAAACACAACTCGGTTTTGAAGACGCTGTCCCAGTTACCAAGCATCTGCGGCCAAATGTAAGAAGCTTGTGCAAGTTCTTCTTCGCCTCGTTTCGGAAATGCCCACCAACACGCTGCCGGCCAAAGCTTAGCACTAGCACTTTTGATCAGGCCTTCTTGTCCCCATGTCGAAGCATGTAGATTCGCGAGAAAAACCAATGCTTGCTGAGTATCTAAAAGCCCGAGACAATCAGCGGCCTCATAGTTGGCTGAAGACGCAGGAGACGCCGTACCCAAGCACTCCAATAGCATCAAAAAGTTTTCAGGATCTGAGCAAGTTGCCACATGCTTTGCATCACTAGCCATACCAGCAATAATATTTGCCATGCAGACTCCAGCAGCATCACTTTGGAATATTGCAAGTGGCTGGATGAGAGAAACACCACGCGCATACAATGACGGCGCAAAGTGTGCGTAAAATGTCGCCTCTGTGCGATATGAAGCAATGTCGCGCTTCCAGTGTGCAGCCGGCCTTGGCGGCAGTTCGCTCTTCGCAGTCTTTTTCACAAACACAATCATCTTGCTGTCGTCGTCTTTGAAATACACTTCAAGCTTTGCGGTAGCAGAGTGTTTGCCTCGATGGATTGAATGGGGAGCTACATTCACTGCCAGAACATTTCGTCCGGGGAATACGTGCTCTTGAAACCACTGCGGTGTCATCGGTTGTCCGTCCAGTGCACTGTGCGACGAACAACACAAAAAGACGCTGCAGATGAGAACACACGTATGTATTTCGTTAATAGCGCTATCCAGCTAGCTCAGGGCATCTACCTTGTGATGTTGACGGTTGCAATGGCGTTCAATATCATCTCGTGCGTCTGAGGGTTCACACAAGCAAGCAATCCACGCTCGTTGTCAAAGTCCGGTGCGTTGCCGATATGGTCGTACATGTATACGTTACCCTGCGTGTCAGTGAGCTTGCCACCAAGCCCCTCGATAAGAGGCTCTACAGCACAAATATCCCACTTGCGTGTGGCCGCCTTGAAGCGGAAAAAGCCGTCACTGTGACCCGTAAGAACTCCGAGTACCATGGTGCCTGTTGCACCACCCGTTAGGATAGCAGAAGTAGTCAACTTTGCTAAGGCGTTATTAACTAGATCGCAGTTGGTCGAAGACACGGTGCAGATCAAATCACGCTGGGTGGACTTGAGTGTTTGGTTGAGGAACTTGGCGTGTGTCGTCTGTGCTTCGTTCTCGTGATGTTCGCTGCGGAAAACACCAATACTCGGACCACCTACATACATGCAGAGATTGTAAACCATTAGTATACCAAGCTACAACAACAATATACGCCACAAGAATAAAGCTAGAGCCATTCTATCATACCCCAATAAGTGATGCCATGTTTGCCATGGAAGGGCAAGTGCACGACGCCCGCAATAGGACGCTGCTTGTACGAAATACCGATTAGTACCGACACCTCGTCGTACATCTTGGCCGCAAAACGCTTGGTGCCATCCAATGGATCAACCCATAATACGAGATCCTTCCAATCCAGTACAACATTCTGCGTATCGAGGTTGTCACTATCAAAGGCCACGTCGTCAAGTGCTTTAAGGTCGCACTGCATCACGTCCTCCGGAGCTGGCGGAGCGAGCTCGCCTTCCTCGCCTACAATCGTCACTTGTGGGAACGCTTCACGCAGAGCATGAACGATCCGCTGCTGAGATCGTCGATCTGCTACTGTCTGTGGATCGTACGTGCCTTCCTGCTTGTTGATCATATCGAGCGCAACGTGCGTTTGCACCACTTCACGAATTACACGACCGCCATATACACTCGCTGAGAAACAGGCAGCCAATAGAGGACGCAATAAAGGACCTGACGTTGTAGTAGTCATGATATCGTATAGAATAGAGAAGAGAAGAAGAAGTGAAGAGAGCACGATGAGGAATGAGGAATGGTTGGCATTAGAATAACGATAGGCGCATGCTCACACGTCGCAGATAGTATGGACTTTATGCAAGTGTTTGTCATGTCTATGATATTACTGAATCGGAGTGAACTAAAGATAGATTCGCATGAAAAATGCATGGACACTAACTACATGTTTACTGAGCTATTGGATCACTGCGCTTCTACTAACTTCCACTATTCTCTAGTAACAACAGCACCGGAGTTTCAGCAAATTGGTTGATTGGGTTAATGTTTGTCTATGATTATTCTACATTGTTAAATACTTGATCCTGTAAGTCAGATCAACTTCCACACGTGTGTCAAAATGGTTTGTGTTGCAATTGATACATCGTCAGTCAAACGACTACAATGACAGCACCGACGTGCGACATGAACCGATGAGTGCCGTCCACGCGGGACTCGATGTTTTGTGGATCGAGTCCGTGCACTGACCCGACATTGGACCCATGACCTTGGCGCTGAGGGACTCGTGGCCAAGAAACTCCAGCACGTCCGGCAGGTCACGTGCCACCGGGTGATTCAAAATATCAATGACAATCTGGGCCAGTACTTGACGTCGCTCGTCTAGCAGTGCCTGATTATCTGCGAGAATGAGCGTCATAAGTCCATCTGCTGGCAGCGGTGTAAGCGCCTCACCCATGACGGACGTCAGTGTCATGTGGAGCTGCTTGAACTCACTGAAGCGACGGCTGATGATATATTCATGACTAAAACCCTCTTCTACGGGCCCACGAGGTGAAGAGTGCGTGCTTGTATTGCCACGCTGAACATGCAGCACATACATCCACGCGTGGGTGGCCGAGTCCTGCACGACTTCGGTGATTTCCACCTGTTCTTGCGTTGTAAAGCTTTCGTAGGGCATGATGGAGACTCGTAGAAGACGACGACGTGATGAAAATGAGCAAGTAGAGGAAGGTAGAGGTCAGTTGATTAACTCTTTGGCTATCAGTTTGTAGCTTGCTATCGATACTGAACGAACGATTGTTGCAAAATGATCAAAATGTGCAAATGGCAACCAAGTGGCTCACATTGGCCATGAACAGACAGACAAACGACAGCTAATCTTAAAGCTTATGTATGGAGCAGTGTCGAGCAAATTCAGGCAACAAAAAGGACAGCTTCAGTATTGATAAATTACAAGTCAAGAGGAACTTTGAAGCAGCTGGGATGAAGTTCTGGATGTTTTGACTTGACCTTTGTGAGAAAAGAATGTAGCTTCTTCTTGGAACTTTTGGTAAATTTCTGGCTAATTGGCCATTCTGAGCGTAAATTGGCTTACAATTGCAGCGGCTAGGGCCATAAACACACCGTCTGGTGGTGGTGTAGTGTCGGTGCTAAAGTTCGCTCGACGCTTGCCGCCTTGTCGAACTTGCGAAAAACGGTCGTTGGTCGTTCTAGCACTCTACAGCTTGGCTGCTCGTAGGTCTCATGTCATGCAAACCAATGGATCAAAGTTTCATTAACTTGAGTGAGACTCCCCGGCAAGTCGCCACACTCCCCTATACATTTCTGCTAACCACGAACGAGGTGTTCGTGCTAGGTAACGGGGAAATCCTTGACGGAAATGCTCACTCGCACGCACGTGTGACCGATTGCCAACCAACTTCCCGCATCTGATGCATGAATGGCACAGAGTTTACAGAAAATACAAACGAGAACAGACAGAAAGTTGCTTGTAAAATATGACGATGTGCACAACGATCGGGTCTGTGGTCAAATTCAACTTGCTCTGGTCAAGTCTAATAGTAGTAGCTAGCACTAAGCAGACGGGCACCACCGACAAAGGCAACCGTTCCAGCGCCTGTTTGCCATTACGGTGGACCAATGCTTGGTGGCAAGAAGTTCTGCTATAAGTAATAACCACAGAGCACGTATAGGCGTCAGCCACCTGCACTCGCACGCAAATTGAGAGCACGCCATACTGATACGGTGCATCCCGACAGGATGGTGCTAGGGTTAAGCAGTCTCTGTACGGCATGTGTCGCTTTGGCGACTTTAGGTAAACTTGCGCATTATGTAGCAAAGATTTTGAGAGCTCGAGACAATTCATTCCTGTTCGACAACAGGAAGCGTCTGTTTCGGATCAGTATGAGCAGTTACATTGCATTTGTATGAACGGGCACAAATGTTGATCAAAAACTAGTCACCATGCAGACCAAACAGACAGAGCACGGCCGAATATAGGCGACTGACGCCAGTGTCTGTCCACCACATGCGTCAGCGTCAGGATTCTCCTCTCTCACGCTGCCAACCTCGTCAGCAAGATAAGGTAAATATTTGAACACGTGGGCACCTGGTGCCGTTTCAAACCACTGGCCCAATAATTGCCAAGCTCTGCTGAAAAATCATGGAGAGCGTGAACTTGGTCGACAGCAATTGCCACGCGGCAGTTGCTGCTAGTGCAGATGTAAATGAGTGCATTGAATGACATCTTCGTCTCAGCAAAGTTACTGGCCATTCGACTCTGGACATAGATAGACCTTGCTGTGCGCCATTGGCGACGAGCGCGAGCTATGTCAATGTGCGAACACATAAGAGGCAAGTGTAACCCTTGTGTTGCCATTCGTAGGAAGCTCATCATCGGCTTGGACAGTGGCACTTTACGTTCCGGAGCAACAGCAGAAACGTGGTGCACTAGATATTGTTCAGTCCAAACAAGTCCTTCCTTTGCGCAGACTCAGTCTCTGAAATTGATACAGTCTAACGTGCACTGCAATTTGAATCGATGGCGTTTCCATTTGCAGCAGTGGTTGTTCAACCCATGCAGTATCGTATAGCTTTGCATTGACTGCAACCATGACTGGCTCGACTAAGTTTAGCTGAAATCTAGTTCCATACGCAGCTCTGTCGTACAGGGCAAAACAGACAGAAGAAAGGCGAGACTCGATCTGAAGGTGAAAGTTCATTGAAAAGCACAAGTTATTCATTTCACATTGTAATGACGACATGTACTATCTCTTGGTTGATCCGGATACTGGAAGCTCCATTATGGGTAAGCCATCAGACTTTCATGTCACAATGACTAGTTGCGACACTTTGAACAGTAGCTGTATCCGATACATTGAGACCATTTGTCCAAGTGCTTTTACCTGCGACACTGAATCTTCATATGTTTCGTAAACATTACTAATATAAAAGTCATGAACTGAAGTGAGGATCGTCTGATTGTTGATTGGGTTCATGGAGACTCGGATTCTTTCTTGTGTTGTCGTTCTGTTCAAGCTGCTACTGCATTTATCACATAAGACACCTATGAAAACAAGAGTCAAAGCATTTACAAGGTGTTTGTTAATACTTTGGCTTATGTCTTTCTCTTTCTCTTATAAGCTCATTGAATACTGCATTGACATGTAAATGTAGCCAAGTTACATCACAAACCAGCGGTGATGACTGCGTTAAAGCTCTACAGCTGCGTGATGGCGTTGAGTATGATGCTGTCGGACTTGCAATCTAATACGCTGTGGCTTTGGAGCATATTGAATCGAGTGGCAATCGTATTTGCCCTGATATGATAATGATAAAGCTGAAAGAAGACAGGTGTTATTGTTGTTTGTTGTGTTTGTTCGAATGTGTTGAAGTTTTGATGCATGTTCGTGCAAGTTTGCACTCTAGTAGCCACATGAACCTTACGCAAACTTGATAGCAGAGCTACTTAGTAGCTGTAGCTCGACTTGATAGCTCCAATTTGGATTCTCAATCATGATGCTCATGGAATACAGTTTGTAGTGCGATCCCTTGCATCGACGAAGACATTGATGAGCACAAGTGACATGTGTCAGAAAACCTGATGAGTATTTGTCGACTGCAGGCGTTCGACATGCTGTCATGAAGCAACCAAAGGAAGCTGCAGTAAATGTCAAAGAGTACTATGACGGAATGCTTGGACAACACATCCAAAACGAGAACAACACGAGAAGCTTCATTACTTTTTGTTGAAGAAAAATTACCTGGACTGACACGCAAGTCTGAGAGGGTCATGCGCTAGACTGCCGAAAAGCCGACGCTTGCTGCAAGAGTTCGTTTTATTTGATCTCTTGATAAACAAGGCATCGCCCCCAAAAGCCAACACTCAGCTCAGCGCAACGAAGCACTACCAAATGGTTGTCATACTCTCCCATTGCAGCGCTTATCTTGCTTACAATCTTGCTTCGACATCCAGCTTGTTTCGAGCACCAGCGCAGACATGTCTTACTTTCGCAGCATATTTCCAAGCACGACACCACTAGCGACGCTCACTGCAGCGATAAGCGAGTAGAGGGCCAAGTGGTTGGCAGAAGCATATTTCTTGTGAACACGCTCGCGCGCAATGGTATTGCCCAACAAGCTGTTATTGTACGACTCCAGTAGCTGATACGCATAGTAGTGCGCACCACGCTCGCCCAAGTCCTCTGTCAAAACCAGGTAAATTGGAATAGCTTTAAGCGCTGGACTGACACGACCCTTGTTGAAGCACGCCTTCAAGAAAATGTCCTTATGCGTGAAGTATTCAAGATTTTTTGGTGCAAGGCCACCGGTGATGTAGAATCCACCACGAGGAAGGTACTTGAGCATAGCCGAACCAGCTTCACGGCCGTAAGCACTATCAAGCAAAACACAACCCAAAAAAGAAGACAAGATGAGCACAAAAAGGCATCACAAGTTTGAAAGGTGAGCCAAAGTTTGGCTCTTGCCACGTACTCGACAAAAATCTCCATAGCCTGGTTACAGAGTGCGTCGGTCTTAGCATTATCACCCACAATCTTTCCCTGCAGTGACTTGGCAGCCATGAATGCAGCATGCACTTTTTTATCCACTTTGTCCGGAAACTTGTTGGCCAGGAATTTATAAATCGTAGCTAATCCTGGACCACTAACAATCCGTTCGACGGAGAAACGTCGATCACAGCCCAATTCTTCTTTGATAGAGTTATATAGCTCAATTTCTATTGTATCAGCTGGAGCAAAATCCGTGTGACCTCCTTCACAGGCAAAACAGGAATACTGTCCATCCTTGTCGGCGGTCAAATAGCATTCTCCTAGACCTGTCCCAGCTCCAATGGTAGCAATTGGTGCACCATCTTCTTTTTTTGCTTCATTTAGGACAATATACTCATGAGGTTTTAACGTAAGAAGGCCATATCCCATTGCAGCAAAGTCATTAATGAGCTTGACAGTCATAATGCCTAATTCCCGCTCAAGTCCAGGTCCATCAATTTTCCACCCGTCTTTTATGTTGGTAAACCTAAGAAATAGAAACAAATATCTCAGTTTTAGTACTATGATCCTAGAAGTTAGGATTATTACAAACTACCATCGAGCCTAAAAGTTAATATGTAGAAAGACATACTCGACCGTATTATTTAGGATAGGACCAGCACAGGCTAATACACAGGCCACTGGAAGACGATCGACCAGCTTGGCTTCCTTCATAAAAAGGTGACAGACTTCAGAAAAACTGCCGTAATTTTCATTGTGATACTTCTTAGCAAATGTGATCTCGCCAGGAGCTACAGAGCCTTTAAAAGCCACGGAACCCTTGGGAATAAGCCAGAGTGATAAGCGGGTATTCGTGCCACCACAATCACCAGATATAATTAGGTCGCCACTAGGATATGGAGGGGGGACATAAAGTTAGGATCTAGGACAGTGAGACACAATAGGACTGTTTTTTTATTACGTACGACATGGTATTTTATTTTTTGAATTCACCGTTCGAGGGGAGATTTAGAAATGAAAAACGAAGGAACTGAATTATTAACATGTAAGACGATATGAAGTTGCGTTAATTGAAGTAACTTGGATAATTTAGATGAATGAACAAGAAATTACGGTGCGCGATCAGTTATGATTTTAGTAACGTATCTGATTTCAAAACACGTGCCGCAGTCTGTAACGTGAGGGTGAGCCTGACTCCCTGCTTAAACCATTGGTATTAAATGTATGAAAAGGAGCAGGGCAGTTTTGACCATGGACAGACAGTCTCAGATCAGATCAGAAAATGATAACAGACTAAAATGAACATAAACGATCGTCCTGGCAAGTGTTTGAGCTTACTGCTTTGTACATAGTCGGTCTTCCTCTTTCTCAGTCAATGTACTACCACTTTGCTCATGTCTACAACAAGTAAGTATTAAACACAAGAGTGTAGCAACTGATAGGCGTAGAAATGAGCACCTCGTTCCCCAAGTTCTTCCGTCAATACCAAGTAGATTGGACATGCACGTAGAGCAGGACTGACACGACCTTTGTCAAATAAAGAGTTTAGAAAAAGATCCTTCTTGGTAAAGTAGTCGAGATTCTTTGGTGCAAGACCTCCTGTAATGTAAAATCCACCACGAGGCAAATACTTGAGCATTGCATTACCAGCTTCACGACCATATGCACCCACAAAGATCTCCATTGTTTGGTTGCATAGCTCATTTGTCTTTGCATTCTCGCCAACGACTCGACCCTTTTGTGTCTTTGCCTGTAGAAACTTTGCATGTACGTTAGAATCCACCTTGTCAGGAAACTTTCTCGCTAGAAACGCGTAAATCGTCGCAAGACCCGGTCCAGACACGATACGTTCGACGGAAAAGCGCTGATGACAGCCTAGTTTAGCCTTAATCTCATTATATAGCTCAATCTCGATCTCGTCAGCAGGGGCAAAGTCCGTATGGCCACCCTCAGAGGCAAAGCACGAATACTGACCACCGGAATCAGGGGTCAAGAAACATTCACCCAGACCCGTACCAGCACCAATTGTAGCCATAGGAGCACTCTCGTCCTTGGGTGCATCATTTAGCACAATGTACTCATGTGGACGCAGCGTCAGCAGCCCGTACCCCATGGCAGCAAAGTCGTTGATGAGCTTTACGTGTTTGATGCCAAACTGCTTTTCAAGACTACTACCATCAATTTTCCAGCCAAACTCGACGTTCGTAAAGTCCACAGTGTTGTTGAGAATAGGACCGGCACAAGCCAGGACACAAGCCTCAGGAACGTCATCAATGAGCTGGGTGGCTTCGTTCATGAAGAGACGACAGACTTCATCAAAGCTCGAGTACTCTTCATTCAAGTATTTCTTGGCAAAGATAGATTCACCAGGAATGACATTACCTTTGAGCCAAATAGCACTCTTAGGAATGTTCCACAACGATAGTCGCGTGTTCGTGCCACCACAGTCACCGGATAAAATGAGGGAGCATTCACTGTGAGAGATAGTAGAAGTAGCAATTGGTAAGAAAACCATTTTTAGCGTGAAAGGGATGGAGCCCTTTGGTTGAATTCATTGGAGATATTGGCTAGTAGTACGTAAAGAGACGACGGTACTTACGACATTGGATTGAAGTGTGAATTGAAAGAGGTTCAAGCAAGAAATTGATTGTCTTTGAGATGTGAGATATTGAAATGGGGTATTCAAGTCCTTTCAGTGTTGAGACGATCATGTGCGACGAGGTTATTGTATATCGATCATATCGATATCTTTGAATCAGATTTGATGTTCTAAGTCAAGGAAAATAGCGAATATCATGGCTGAAACCTACTCGGATATGTCCTTTTCAAGACAACTAACTTCAAGAGTTTACTACAGTGACTGACTATTATGGAAATACGACACTTGCTCAGATAGTACAACACACATGCAGAGTAGATAAGGCTTTATATAACCTTTGTCCAACATCCGATTCAGCAACACAAATCGCGTTCTCTGCATCAAGTCGATTTCATCTCATTTAGCCATTCCAGGAATCGATGTTTGCTTGTCGTACGCTAATGACGTAATCCAACTGACCACCTATAGACTTGTAGCTGGTGCCGTGACACACTTGCCCGTTGTATAGCTTCGTCGGCTAAATCACCCTCAAACTAGTTTCTAGGAAACATGTTCAGCAGAATATCGACTTGACCTCAACCTGAACACTGCCAAAGCTCCAAGAGATTCGGATATTCTGTTGACCAATAGCTTGTAGCGTATCTATGATAGATGGAGTTGTGAAAGACACAAGAGTCTTTAACTCATCGATCGCGATCAGCAGTGGGTGGTTGCTAGGCTTTGTTCATTCAAACGAAACGAGTTTGTTTGGTCGAAACGCTGCTCAAGTTGAAGCCGGTTGAAGCTGGAGATGTAGACCATTTCTTGTAGTAGCGATATAGACCGTGATTGATGTGTGAAGATTGCTTGAATGGTTTGTCGAACGATACCAATTCCACAAAATAGTTAATGTTTGAGATGTTGGTCGAGCACTTTTGCAACATTGACACAACGATCCGAAAAAGTGACAGCAGTGACTTTAAATTGACTGGTATTGACAACCACGCATGGGGTTTGATGATTAACTCAATCAATGTTGCTCTCCTCGCTCCTATGGGCCAAGTAAACTACTAGCCCATAAGCACCAGCGGGTATGCTTTGTTAATGAAGACGATAGACATCCATTAACACAATGAATATGTCAGAAACAACATTGAGTTCATTCTCGATCTGACTTCATACACGCGCATGGGGAATCACGCAAGAGTAAAAGAAAGAGAGCATTGATACTTCCGCAGTGAGTCTTTCTTGCATGTTCTCTCAATTGGAACGACACGCGGGACAATACAGATCGCTAGAGTGATACAATACATCGAAGAATGGAAGAATCGTGCGCTTGGCAAGACCACCACAATTACTCAAGACCACACCGTCAGTTGGCGCTGACATCGCTAGAACCAGAACGAAGTGTCGCTCACGCTTTTTGCGGCAAGTTAGTGCACTCAACACGGTTTCCGAGAATGTAACGGGGGCTTAAACTTTCGACAATCAAGCAAAGGGTTCGTTCGTGTCTACGGAAGAACCTGAGTATGATAACGTCTGCTTTCGACAGCTGTATACGGATACAATTGTTGACCGCGTTCCAATTATTATCGAACAACACAAGCAAGTGCGTCTTTGTCATCTTAAAAGACCCCAACGTTTCTGATAAAATAAATAAACGTGTTCACATGCTTTTTCCAACCAGATTGGGCAAACGCTTCCACATATGCGGCAAGACATTAGTGGTATAAAACCGGCAATTACGAAGAGCTTGGACGTCGTATAGACGCATCAAGCATTGACAGCTCCTCGGATTGACTGAACCTCAACCTCTCCCCAACTCGCTATGCCTTCCTTCAACGCACGCATCGCGTTTCTTGAGATCTCAAAGTCGGGTTTGTGCATCTTCATGAATGCAACACGCTGCATTACAACAACCAGTTCTTCCTCTTCGTCGCCACCATCAACCTGAGAAATGTTTCCTCCAGACGTGTGGTTTGCTTGCGTTTCACTCGACGTCGACATTGACTTTTTGCACCTCATTTCAGTCAGTACAGTAATCGCACTAATATCTCTTCGCACTCTCTCTCGAGGTTCGTACGGATACAAGTCATCAACATCAACGCTATCCGTGACGACCACAGCACAAGGTTTTCCACCCATTTGCACCGACTGATCAAAGTATTCCGTCAACACGACTTTGTTCACCTCGGACGTGATCTCATGGCTATCCGTCGACAAGAGTCGATAGTTCCAGATCGATGTCCCTTCGTCCACGGTATCATAGTCTTCACGAACTGTCGTGTGTCCTAAAGCTTCCGAAATCGTAATTTCCATATTCAGCATAAAGCATTTAATAGCTTCAAAAACCTGTTTCATTGACTGTGCACCAGTAAAATGAAAAAACTCGAACCGTTCACAGCAAAAATTGCCCTGTGCGTCTTCATAGCGATGATCCATCAATTGAGGTTTCAGTAAATCCAGATATTGACTACGAGCAACGACATATTGACAACCTCGAGTTATCATATCAAACTTGAGACTCAATAATACTTGACGTCGTTTCGACCATTCCATAGGCAAGTGGATATTTCTGCATAATGGACTTCCACTTTGTCTCTCCTAGAATGATCATGTAGTGACAATAATCAGATAAAAAACCCACAAGATTGTTAAAAAAACCAAACACGTCGTTCAAACAACCCACTCCTTTTCCACCCAAAAAATAGAAACAAACATGCAGTGTCAAAAACCCAGTTTTAAAAGAAATACCTGATTCTGAGCCAGCATTGACCGCGCTCCTGCGACTGCCAATTGTTGGCTGTATATAAATTCTCGAAGGGAATTATTTGCACCGACAACATCTAAAATCTGAGCCTGAATACTCTTTGGACGAGTCTGAAGACGTGCTAAACGGATCTTGAGTATCTGTAGTTGCATCTTAAGTTTCTTTACTTCATCCTGTCGTACAAGATACGAAGGTCGACGACGTCGTTTCGGTCCATTATGTCGGCATTCTGGTGTTTTCGTCATCTTTTTTTCGTGAAAATTTTAGAAATTATCTGATAGAATTCTAAATCTAAATGTTGACAAACTGGAAATGTTTCAAATAGCTTTACATACTTTAATCAAGTATAATTTATGAATCGTTTCAGACCAATAAAGACTCGTTAAGATTAGGAAAAAAAACAAGTCAGCGGAATTGATAACAAATGTGAACGGGGTTTAACTGGCATTAGAGACTTGACAATAGCTGGGATATATACTTATCCCTGGTCGCTTTGTTCCATAATCACTGCACATTCTTGATTCTCCTTGTGCTTGACTTGATGTTGACAACGGGAAGACTGGAGAATGCTGAGGAGAAACAAATGAACCATTTACGAGAAGAAAAGATAGAAAAACCGTGATGCAAACCTGAAGTATTTTGGGCCCTCGCAGCAAACATGTACTTGGGTGACTACGACCTTGCGTCTCCATAACGTAGTAATCACTTTGAGTCGAAAAATCGCTCACTCAATCCTCACCTGCGCATGAATAGTCGTCTGCCTCGTTGCGTTGAAGACGGTCAACGATAAGCGTTTTCATTACGTCATGACACTTTGGCATGCTGGCGAAAAAACGATCGTGCTGCTCCTGAGACATCTTGTGTGGGTACATATGAAACTTGATCATCAAGTAGCGTTTCATCACCACAAACTTCTTGCCGTCGGCATCAACGTGTCCAGATAGCACCACGCCGCAGCACACATCCCTGCGAATACAATTTGATGTGTCGTATGGATGCAGCTCGTCTTGATCAATATAGTCGGTTGTTAATACTGCCAAATTATCACCAAACCGACAATAGAAAATGGTATTTGACTCCACATCCGGCATCTTTTCTGTATTCTCATCCTTCCAGTTCATGCTCGAGATAATGCGCTGGTGCATGAAGTTACACTTGATCGCGTCCAAAGGCTTAACATAAACAGCAACAAATAATCAACATCACCGTAAAACACAAACCTCGACTGTCATAGCGTACCTCGTGCACCGTTGTGCTTCCAACCATACTGTCATGCACCTTGTCTTTTCCTGCAATTTGCTCGTAAATGGCGCGTCCAACCTGGAAGACGCTCACGCCATCATGTCTAGAAATGGAGAAATTCACTGAGTAGTACTTGCCAAACTTTTCAAACATGTCCGAGCACTGGTACGGCTGATTCCAGTCAAGACCTGCCGCCTTATGTTCGATAAAATTGTACGTCATATCCAGCTTTTCTTCGCGTAAAGATAGTATAGTTTTTCTTCGCTCGTCAAAGTCCTTGCCAAGATGGATGTACGACTCCATGGGCGTCATCAATGCCATACGCTATTTGCCAGAGCATGAACAACAAAGATGTCAAAGCAAAATACACAAGCGCCAGTACAATGCAGCACCACCTACTAACCACATCGTTTACTGGTGCAAGTGCCAGCATAGCTTGAAAGTTCTCTTGATAGACCTTTTGCTGCGCAACAAGGTTGTGCAACAACTGATTGTCCTCCTGGCTTTTTGCCAACAAATGTGGCTGCTTCATACCGCGTGGGTGGCGTTGCTTCAATCGTTTGCGCTGAGGATGTCTCGACTTGGCACGAGACTGCAAAAAAACCACCTGGGCATCCAAATACTTTGTCTCTTTCTCCAACAAATCAATCTCATCCTGCAAAAACATCATCAACAGAAATAACAACAACAGTAGCAATCATAGTGAGAAGGAATCCTAGACAGCTGCTACTTAGGCATGAACTACAAACGCGACATCTTTCATCAATATTCGCCACTCCACCACATACTTCCATAACTTCCTCCTCCGTCTCCTCATCATCTCCACAAGTCTCTGAATCACTGCTTAATGTTTTATCCAACATTAGATAAAGTGGAGATGGAGCAATACTATCATCAGTATATCCACACATAGATGTCGTCATTGAGATTTCTGACAGTGATGAATCAATGTGAGAGAATTTCGATGGTGCCATCAAAGACGGCAGGACTCCCTGATGCATCATCAAGATTCTATCACATTCTCTCATCTCTTCATCCAGCTCGTATTCCTTCTTCTGATTCTGCTTCTGATTCTTCTTCTCTTCCGTATATATCGGACCTTCTACTTCTAGTTCATCATTATCAGTCATACAGGATGATAATGATCCATCCAATGTACTTTGACATGAAGTATTGGATACAGTACTTGAACATGGTGAAGACAATTGAACACCACACGTCTTGAGATTGATGGCTTGATGCTCGTTTGTCGGATTCCATACGGTACTAATCTGATTCGCCTCGTTGTTTTTCTCCTTTTTATTTGTGTTCATCGGATCTGATTCACCCTCTGATTCCATGAAAACCACTTGGTCCATGTCCCGTAAAAATTGTTCATTTTCCACCACAAAATCAGCAATTTCATCGTGAAAGGTCGCATTGTTTTCGGACAAGTGGGGTGTTGTTGAAGTGTATGTGACATTTTCATCAACTCGACATGTCGCAAATAACTCTTCAACATGTATGGAAGGGAAAGGAGAAATGGGTACAATACCATCCATACAATTCGTACTTAAGATAGAATTCTGCTCAGTATTGTCATTATTATCATCAAGAAACTGTAACATATCGTCGTATTCTTTATGAAGAACTAATGGGTCTTTTACGACTCGTTCAATTGCCATGAATGAATGAATGAACGGGTTAATGGATTTATTACAGTTCAAGAATGGGTCAATTTCTCTATGATGAGATTTCGAGAATGGGTTATTTAGTTAGTATGGACTGAACAGAACAGTTTCTTATAGAGAGACGAAATAGATACATATTCACCTCTCAAAACTGATTTGACCCTTTTGGATTGATAAATTAGTTGATTGCGCTTGAGTCAGTAGATAATAAATCGATTTGATTGGTTAGATGATAAAACGACGTGGTTTTGGCGAATCAGAGCGTGTTATTCAAGCTGCGACATGATGCTTGTAGTGAGGACGTTAGTGGCATAATCATTTAATTTCGTAATGGAAGCATGCCATTGGAAAATGGGTGGGTGCCATGTGTTTTAGTCATTACCTGACTAAATCATGTTACCTACCTCCATAGCTAGAATTAGGAAACATAGCAATAACAATATGAAGCGCATTATGAAGGTTTAGGGCAAAACGGTATCAAGGTATTAGGCTATTGTAATAGCTTTTGTGCGCATCATTCACTTCGCTCATGCGTCTAATGAGCACCTGTAGAAACGCTTAATGTATGTGAAATATCGTCTTGGACATATGACGAGTTGCTTCAAATTGTGTTGCGCATAAATGAGTCTCATTTGAACCATTAATTGCAAATATTTATATACGTACGTAATTTCTTGTGAAAAATGATATTTTTATCGAGTCTTCTTATTTATGAACCAAATTTTGTACCAAAGGTTAAAAATGACAAAATAAAAAAAGAAGAACTTACTCTAATTTAGAAATAGTCATATATGACGACCACACAATGCATCAATCTATTAGTATACATGGCTATTTATACAAGTCATCTGACATCAACACCATCATTCCTTCTCTCTCTGGCTTTTTCAAATCTATTTCAACCAATCAAATATCTCGTTCATTTCAACCACCCGCTTCTCCATCATGGCGGCATCCATTCACCACCTTCAGTCGTCATCACGCACTATCTCGTCCAAGACTTTTTCAAGTTCGTATCAGCATGAATCAACTTCACAAGACACTTCCAGTCAAGATACCAATGCTCCACATCACGGTGGTACGACTCGAGAAGGTCGTACGGTTGATTCACAATCCGAAAAACACGCCACAAAGATGGAAGCAAATGCCATGATCACGACTCGAAATTCTGTTGAATTAATGCGTAAACCACATAAACCCAAGCGAAGATATAAGAAACGAAAAGCGACATGTACTGTCCGTAAAGAGGAGATGGAAATATTAGCGTTGGAATGCACAAAATTACAACAAGAGGTGGAAAACCTGAAATTTCAGACTTTTGTGGAGAAAAGTGACGAAAACCACTCGGATCGAAAGGTACGAGGTAGGAATGATTTATTACGACAAGCCGTACAAGACCGACATTTGATACTAGCAAGAGCACAAGCGATGTTTGTGGAATATGCTCAACAAAGTCGATATCGACTTTATCCAACGGAAATGAACATTCGACTTGGAATGGATCGAAAGGATCGAAGAAGAATTTTGAGTGCATTGAGAAGACCAAAATTGGATGAAGCACGGAGGTATTTAATGGAACGATTACGTGGATTAGATCCAATCGCACCTTATTTTCACGAAGAACGATATAATACCATGGAAGGTGATTCTTGTATTGCAAGATTTGATGTGACTCCATTTCGAGGCGCAAAAGGTGTGCAGCAAGTATTCTCGGCTTTGCAGCAAGCTATTTTTAATGCTGAAATCATTATTTCCGAGTCATCGGGAAATATTACGATTCGTGAGGACGATGAATTGGGAGATGATGACTTATCACACATGCGCTTCTTGTCACAGACACCGCTGGGTGTACAGGTAGAGACGAATTTGGTACTATTCTCAGATCGTGCTCATTGCCAAACGAAGGATGTGAGCTTAGCAGAGAATGGTCATTATGCGATCATAGCGTCTGATTATGTTGACGAAGATATAAAGTACCCGTACAAGCCGAATGAGCGCATAAGACGTGATTCCACGACTGCAACCATGGTAACGTCGTATCAAGATTATACTACCGGTAATAAAGATGAGGGTGAGGTTGTGGTGGTAGTCACGCGATGGGCACTCAACATCATACGACGTCCTGTTATTTCTGTCTCAAGTGAAGTGTGGGATGAATTGCGCAATTCTCATCTTCAGTGGGCAGACATGATGCTTAATTGTGTACGCCAAGCTCTTTGCTGCCGGTAAATTGGTAATGCGTAGTGAAGATCCTGAGGTCATGTCGTCAAAACGATCTTGTGTTTGTGTCTTTGAATGAAAGCGTCGAACAAGCGAAAAAGTGAAGACTTCACTTTGAACTAGTAGTGTGTCAATTTTCTATCTCATTATTTATACTGCTTGTTTTGAATGGAGTTGGAATTGTGGGTTTTTTATCTCGGTATCGACTGTGTAGTAGGGACGCTGCTTGATTCTAGTGAAATGCGGGCTTCGTCTAGCACTGCACATGCTTTATGTTGCGCTTGTAGCTTGAAGTCCTTGAGATTGAATAAAATGGAAACTTATATCATGAATGGACCCACTCTCCGGTATTACTTCGCGACTAGTCTTGTCTCGCTACACTACACCTACGTGTATTCTCTTTCGAAATGTATGCGTTTGCTCGCAATACTTGTGCTTTCACTTGGCTTTTCGTCAGTCTTTGCGCTGCAGCTCTTTTCTTCCTCACTACCATCGAGCTCTGCCTTCTTCCGTCGTCCTCAGTTTTTCTTTCATTTACTGCACTTCCCTACCTCACCAATGTACCTTGCACGCCAGCGCCTGTCCGTACATAGTCTGTCTCTCCCTCCTCTGCAACAACGCCAGCCAAGGCTACATTTGGTCCGCAGCATCATCAGCCATACATGAAAACGAGAGGCACTGGAGACAACGAGATATTAACATTATACACAAAAGGAATTGCAGCATTGCTGGCTTGGCATCGCAGACAGAGACTAAAAACGGTGTTTGCAGCTGGAAAGCTCGAAGCCAAAGCTGCCACCTTAGACTGCTGCGTGATTTCTCTTGCCGACGGATGAATGCGAGTGGTGCGCAAACGTGCGGCGCTGACTGACGCGCGTTTTCTAGAGCGCCAACTTGCTCCTTTATTGTAGCCATTCATCATCGACTCGCCAAACTGAACGCCGCCAATGCTTTGCCAATGCAGCATGTCATCTTTGCTTATTTTCGACAGCAGACAACGGGAGACAGTCTTTCCATCATGGTGTGATGCAGCGTTTGGATCCATCGCTCAGTGTTATCGCGCATTTCGTGCCAGCCAGACTGCGGAATTTCGTATTCAGGGTGATACACTTTGCTGTGCACCCACCGAGTAAGCACAACAACTCGCCCCTCACTTGTGTTTTTGGACCTTGTGCGTACGCCATATTTGATTGGAAATGACAAGAGTTCCAGCACAGCGGTAAAATCGCGACGAATGCGTTCATGTGAATGGTACGGATTCAGATCATCGTTATCAACATAGTCAGCAACAAAAATACCGTGTCCATTCTGATGACCTGCATCTTCATCACCTGGTTCATATCGTGAGAAATAGACCGTATTCGATTCCATACGCAATCCACCAATTGTAGTAGACACTAATCGATTCTGTGTAATCCCCGGCGCCATATTATCGTCATCTTCACGGATCGTAATATTCCCAAGCTTTTCTGACACACTGATTTCAATGCTGCTAAAATATCCAAGTAAAATATCATACACCTCTTTCACTGTATTTTCAAACTGCATGGTAGAGATGTACGTTGCATAAAAATCACCATTTGAAGCTTCATACCCATGATCTTCTCGCATTGGTTTCAATGGATCCACACGTGGTCGTCGATTATTTAGAAATTTAGCACCATCTTCCAATACTTTGCTTTTTAATGCCAATAACGTTGCTCGTCGTGCATGTGTGTCTTTTTCTAGATGAATTGCATGATGAATAGGACTGCCAACTCGAAGATTCTAATACAATCGTCCAAACGAATTAGTCACAACAACAACAACAATAATTGATCGTCAGTCATAAGAATAGAAATAACCCACAATGGTTTTTTACCACGTTCAAAACGTACAAATAAAGAGTATTCCGACATTAATGCGTGGATTTTAGTATACTCCAATTGCTGTACTTGAATAGCTCTTCTCAGCACGTTATTAGCCGTTTGTAGTTCACTTGGTGTAAAGGCCTCCACGCCAATATAAGTTGTAAATGCTTGTGCTTTTAACTCGTCCATTTTTGCATGCAAATCGGCTAATTCCTTGACCAATCGAGCTGTTTCTTCCTAGATTGGAATCAAAAAAACCATTTTTAGCAATAAAACCCACGTTTTACTTCCTTCTCCTCACCTTTCGAACGTTAATTGTTGATTTGCGGGACTTTCGTTTGGGTTTTTTAGTCATTATCCTCGTTTTAGTGACATTTGGGACCGCCTGGACCCCACGCTTTTTGCAGATGGGGCTATTTGACTGTATAGTCGACAATGTCGTATCATCCAACGCATTATTTTCATCTTGCATATCATTAAACGACGTGATATATTGCGGGGTAGTTACGTCCGTTACTAGTCTCATGGAAGACTCGAGTGTCTTGGTGGTACTATTTCTTATATTGGTTGGTCGTTGTACAAAATGTGAGGCCAAAATTCGGTCTGATTGGTGTAAATTCAGTCAACCAATCAACATGATCTATTTTGTTTAGGATGCCTAATTTAAAATAGAAAAATCCTATACGAATGACGTGGTTAACAGTTATTGTTTTCGGATTTTTGGCTTTTTTTTCCTGCCAAGATTCCTAAGTATTTTGACAAAATGTGACGTGCATTATTGGTTTCTTCGAAATAGTCAAGTTCAGATACTCTGATGTGCTTTGAAATCGATAGGAAAACGATACGGACGAGGGCTCATACGCTACCTAAATGAGATCTGCCACGTTCATTGGCATCTCATCAATTTGCGTACTATAGTACTGTTCAATGTCTCGCAGGATGCGAATATCATCATCCTTGACAAAGTTGATAGCAACACCTTTGCGTCCAAAACGGCCAGAGCGACCAATGCGGTGGATGTACAGCTCGCGATTGTTAGGCAAGTCATAGCAGATAACTAGCGACACCTGTTGCACGTCCAGACCACGACCCCATACGTCGGTCGTAATAAGCACACGAGAACCACCTGACCGAAACTCCTGCATAATGGCATCACGCTCCTTTTGTGGCATGTCACCGTGCATTGCTGACACCGTAAAATTGGCCTCACGCATCTTGGAAGTGAGCCAGTCCACCTTCCGTTTCGTATTGCAAAAGATCACAGCTTGCGTGATGGTCAATGTGTCGTACAAATCACACAACGTATCAAATTTCCACTCCTCCTTTTCAACAGCTACAAAAAACTGTTTGATGCCTTCCAGTGTCAGCTCATCACGCTTCACCAACACCTTCACAGGTTCATTCATAAATTTGCGCGTCAAGTCGAGTACTTCCTGTGGCATTGTAGCCGACACTAGCAGCACCTGCGTCGATGGTGGCAAATAGCGGTAGATATCATAGATTTGTTCCTTAAAGCCCTTGTTCAGCATCTCATCCGCTTCATCAATTACCAGCATTTTGATATTGCGTGTACGCAAGTTACGACGACGAATCATGTCAAATATCCGACCGGGTGTGCCCGACACTACCTGTACACCAAAGTCCAGTCGACGGATGTCTTCACCCACACTTTTGCCACCAATGCAAGCATGGCACTGCACATTCATAAAATCTCCTAATGCCAACACCACTTTTTGTGTCTGCTCAGCTAATTCACGAGTTGGTGAAATGACTAATGCCTGCGTTTCGTTGCTGGAAGTATCAAGAGATTGTAAAATAGAGATCGAGAACACCGCTGTCTTGCCGGTTCCAGACTGCGATTGAGCAATTAGATCACGACCTTGAATAGCAGGCTTGATAGCACGTTGCTGGATAGCTGAAGGCTTTTCAAATCCTAATGAAACACGTATGAAAGGGACAAGAAACAGCGTTAAATACGCTGTAAGCTTCTAAAGCCTCAAATGAGCGCTAGAGAGCAACATGAAGCCTAATATATATCCATCATATAGCAGGAAAAACACGTACCATACGAGTAAATACCGCGTAATAAATCTTCCTTGAGCCCCATGGCCTCAAATGTGGGGAAAATAGTAATGTCCTTGGACGTGGTGAATTCCACCGTTTCTCCGTCATTCTCGTCCACAAGACGCGAGCCTAGAGAGGATCAATCAATAGCACAAAGCGTCAGCTACAGATTTATGATGAGTGAAGCGTGTATGCATGAGTAGGGGTGAAGATAGAGGCAGCATACGTCGCTTAGTATCCTCGCTCGGCATCTTAGCTACTACTTGTTCGAGCTGCCAACCAACTTGAGTTTTTCTAACGTTTCTAAAGAGGCGCGAGTTAGAAATTGATAATACAAAAGCTGACATTACAGAAATTGACTTGTAGTGAAATGAAATATCACGTTGAAATAGATGAGGTTACGCAAGGGTATATTGTGTATACCCATGATCCGATCGTTTACTATTATTACATCTAGGGTCCAGTTCATAACTTACTTCAGTATAGTTGCTAAGCCATTTCTTAGTATAGTCATTATCTTAAAGAGACGCATACATCTTGGGTCAAACGACCTGTTGTGTCACTGCTATTGAATAGCTCATTGGTATACTTGCTTCCGAGTCGAAACTAGTTGTTCAAAGCATATGCTAAGCCTATTACGGCGAAGTGACGAAAGTACTAGCCGCAACAACCACAGCTTCATGTTGGGGATCATAGTGATAGATCTAGTATGTGTCTGGTAGCTTATAGCTCATTATCAGCGTAATGTGGTGTAGAGAATTCGGTGAAGGCGGATTACATGGCAGTAGTTGTGTGCACGAATGCTCTGGTCTGTGCAAGACTATCGATCACGAGCTATTAAAACGCAATATAAGAATAAAAAGACAACGGAGATGCAGTCACGTTAGCAAGCAACGCTGTGTATAACGCTCGCATCAATCAGGTCAACATAAGCCTTCACTTCACTGCCTGATATGGCAAATGCGTATAACTCACAGGTTTATTGCGTGAGAACGGAGGGTCAGATTACGAAGAATACTCATAACGCAATGAGGACAAGCACACTTGCTTCCTAGCAAGCAGAATCACAATCAAGGTCGCTGCAATCTAGTGGCGAGTAGACGTGATGATCTCGCATGCCGTCGTGGATATAGTTATAACGACACATGTCTATCGTGAACGATTACGTTGTTATGGTTTGAACCACACAACTTCTGATAGTTTGTGCTTGTCCGTTTACATGCAGTCAAACGTATGAGCCATATCAGTCGGGTCTTACTCAGAAGATGAATCGTTACAATAGCTAATTATTCAGCTGTCCAGCAACAACATCACCTCTGGATTCTTTCAATCAACTGCAATTGCATTCAGAAGTTGTTGTCTTGTAAACTGTTGTTGAGAGCGCACATAAAGGTAGTAAACGTGCTCAGCTTAGGGTTCTCGCACAAGTCATTTATTACCTCCACGGTCGAGTCTGAGAAGCACAAGCACGCTTCATGATGACTTTTCAGTTACAATCCAAGGTTTGAATGGTTTTGCCTAGGTGTTGCATCAGCCTATGAAGCTAGCACATATTTCATAACGAATCTGTGTCTTTGACGGAAAATGATCACTACTGCGGATGTGCACCAATATGTCAGTGATGCAGGTACTTGCTTGACTGTGTATTGGATATGGACATCACGAGGACAGAGCTAGATGGCAAGTTGACAATGAAGTTAGACATGAATGACAGCGACAAACACCTCATAATGCATTGAACACAAACAATGATGTTTCAACAAATTGCTGGTGGAAAGAATGCCAACGACATTGCAATCAGCTACGAGACGAAACGATGTGTTTAGAAACACCTGTAGCCTTTCGTTGACCACCGAGTTTTCCCTATTTGACAGGGACGTGAACCTACAGTATCAGTTGTCCAACCGCAAATTCAATCAACGAGGTTGATACAATTGTTGAGCACGAATGCGGTAAAGAATCTTCATCGAGACATGTAAACTCGTTAGCGTACATGCTTTTACCGACAAAACGTCGTTGAAGATGTATTAGACTCATTTTAGCGACATACCAAGAGCTTAAGGTGCAGATCTCAATCATGCTATCCCTTCTTCAGCTACGTTACGTTGTCATCAGGACAAAACAGAAATGGTCAAAGGCGACAATGTGGTAAACAATGATCAGCATCGATCGAGTTGTCTGAATATGTGCACCAGTTTGACATCACATTGGTCCGCTCATATAAACACTTATCGGGACACGTAAATGTTCCGAAGCATGCTTTGAACCATGGTATCGGTAAAACAAGTCAATCCTTGACGAACTTCGTGGAGGACATGCGGAGGGATATCCATCTCTGTGTGATGCAACTTGACACGGAAAAAGCGCGTGAGTACTACCACTCGTTCAAATTCATCGTCCACTTCTTCTTTCTCCGGGTTGCGTAAGTATGCAGGAAACCCACCATTTCCATACAACGAATGGCGAGTGCGTGTCTTCTTCGGCGCCTTCTTGCACAAATGCTCCGTAAACTTCATCGCAGCGTTAATGTCCATTCGAACACGCTCTTGAGGAACATAAGGATACATATCATCTATATCCACCGAGTCCACTGCGACAAGCGCAAAAGACGTGCTTTTTGCATTGTCATCAGCCACATCTGCCTCGACTAGTTTAAAGAACTTGACAAGGTTTTCTTCAACCTTCACGCCGTGGGACATTATGCTAATCAACCGATGATTCGCATACATAGTGCTCACCGTATTGTCATCGTCTTCACACACTGTGACGTCCCCTAATATCTCTGGAAGGATGGTTTTCTGTTTTTTAAAGAAAAACTGGAGCGCTTCAAAAACCTGTCGCACAGATTGTACTCCATGAAATGGCGTATTATCCGTCTTTTCAGCGCAATAATGTCCTTCCTTTGTTTCGAATTTGCTTTCTTGACACCACGACGTCATGCGTGGTAGAAACTTCGACCTTTCCGTAATGAACACATCTGCTTGTGCCAGTTTGGAATCTTTCAACTTTACCAATTCCGCTCTTCTCTGTTTTAAATCTGTTGTCAAGTGAATATACGTCTCAATCGGACTTTTCGAGCACTTCATCAAGTACTCTGCCTCGACCATAGCATTCACATTTCGAAGCAACATATCCTGCTTTTTCGACTCGGTTCTTAGCCTCTCGTTATCGTGAAAACTGGCAACCAACTGTTCCCTCCCTGTAAAAAAACCAGTCGGAATACCACTTGCTTTTCTCAGTCGAAGCATATGCTGTTTTAACTGGACCAGCTCCGCTTCAAGCAAGGCTTTTTTCTCTCGACGTACAATATACGTTGGTTTCTTGCCTACTCGTTTCTTCACAGGTGGATCTCCATCCTCCTGGACTGCCGTTTTGGCAGGACGACCGACACTCCTTTTCGTTTCTTCTGGTTCGAGCCTCTTTCGACAATGCCCAACAGCATTTTCTACTGCAATGACAGACTTGTGGTCTTCTACAGCTTTCTCAACTTCGTCTTTGCATCGTTGATGATACATCAAGTCCAACATATTATTTGACACTTCCTTCGGACGTGGTCGATCTGACTGGATAAAAGAAAGCAAAGTGTCCGTTGCTACATTTAGCTTCTCGTGTCTTTTTGTCTGGAACGAGAGTTTTGATTGTATCACACCATTAACATCCTGAGGGAATGGAGGACGTGGAAAGGATGGGACTAAAGGGTATGGATCCTGATGTAGCGGCCGCCCCATTGCACGAATTGAATTCCTCGTGCTATTCATGACTTGAGGGTTTGGTTCAGATGTATTGGACGTTGATGGAACGCTCGTATGTGCTAAGAGGTGATCGTAGAGACCCATGACACAAAAAAAGCAAGTTACTTGGTGTTATTGAGCTCTTTAGGACTTGATTATTTCACAAAAACCATGTGTTTCTTCGTCTTCTTTTTCTTTCGATTTTGTTTGTTAATCGTGTGGCGACTTAATTTCGTCATGCACTGGATACTTCCGTGGTAATAATAAACTTGACCAGATGGAAGTTTGATTGACAAGTACTTAAATTTACCAAATATACTGAAATTGTCAAGTCTCACCTCAGCATGAGATTAGCAGAGTAGTCTCTACTTAAGAACAGTCAGTCTCAACCTTGCACAAAACCAATCCCAAAGGTGTTCAATTCCATGACAGGAAATCACTTTTATCTTCCCGTTTGTGGATTTGGAATAACAACAGTCTTGAACATGGTGTCACTTTTCTCTTTAACGTCACTGACGATGCGGCTGGAAGACAAAGGTGCTTCATGTAGCTGTAGGATTGATATGTCTTATCGTCTAGCATGTCTGTGTGTAATGAGTGTGCGTAATTATTGTCACGTTCTGGTATTGCTAACGATTTTCTCGATGTCTTGAACGTCTCTTTGTTTGATATTTCGGTGAATGAGGTGTGAAGTTCTATGACCAGTTGTATCGCATGGAGATATCGTGGGATACAATTCCATACGGCTCCGTGTTCATCCGCTGTGTAAATCCGCGTTGCTGATGCGCGTCAGACAATATCGTCTTTGCTTTCAAGGTGAGAAACTGGTTAGTAGCCTTCAAGCAGCAAGATAACAAAGCATGCCATGCATTCGATTATACTGCAGTGTTCCAGCTCAGCAAACCATTTGGCGCCGCACTTATTCAAGACTACACCAATTCAACTCAGGCGTGCATATCTCTGTAATTTTAATGCCGTGTCGTTTTTCCTGCGTCGGGTAGCAAACTATTTGGCAGTAGAAGTGCTAAGTACTTGATCATCTCGTCTTCATTGTCGTGTTTCGCGCAAACACCCAACAGCAACTGATCGGGTGCTGGTATGGTAGTCTCTGTATCCGCTTCCGCGTATTGTCTGCACTGAGTCACTTTGCACCATTCATTGCTGCATTTCTACTCGTTGCGACACACGATAGATGCTGTTTTACGTCTTGGAACTCGATCCAATGCAGACCAGAATGTACGATAGATGCATCTGCGTGGTGATGTTTATCAAATGAATACTCTTGCCTAACCAAAAATAACTGTGTATTGCATAAAGGACTGTTGCATTCAAGATCGACAAAGCACCACATGCGATCGCACGCAAGACATTCAAATTATCTGCGTCAGGACAACGGCGGCGAGTCACACTGTTGTCGCCATGAAGTGGGCAAACAAGTGCACCGAGTGTGTACAAAAGTAGAGTCGCGAATCGAAATTAGACGGCAGTATGGCGAAGAGCGCTGTCAGGAAGATGAGAGGAAAGCATTGCGTCTTTGTCTACTTTGGCAGCGCTTTCGAGTGTTTGATGCGGCACTGTTCCAAACTGCAAACGCCAAAATGAGCAACTGGAAGAAAGAACCTAAGGACGAGTCCGTTTGATTCTCCATTTGCGGATTGCAGTGCATCTTGGAACGCGCATCAATCCTCCAATATCGGTCTTAATACTCATGAGCTGACGCTGGATAGCACGTTCAGTGGCAATATGAAATTGAATGCAAACCATTGAAATGCTTCAATGGAGACAAAGATATAACATTCGTGCATGCTCAGTGCTAGAGGCCTTAAGGCTTTGTGAACGAAGCGAACAAGCTCGTCACGGTACAGACTAATGCTGCTATCGTGGATTACTATTCCAAGATCCGCCGTCATTGGCGTGATGCTGCAGAAGATGCGTAAGAGGAGGCCAACTCGGTGAATACGTGTTGACTTCAGATAGCAGCGCGTTGAATAATGAAGTTGCTTAACCAATACATATTCCATTGATACGGATAGCGCTATTGTTTACCGACTCACCATAAACTACAGGTAAGATCATAAATGTTCGGACTGCTTCGTCTCGTGTATATTGCTAGCATTATGCTGTCCGAATAACAAACAACGAACGATCAACTGCAAAGGATCAAATCAAGAACACATTCAATTCAAGCACAGGATTGCATAAATTCTTCATCCTAGCTGTCGTATCATCTCACTTTTTCATCTAGCTAGTTGCCAGGACCACGCGCCTCGATCGGCCACACGCATTCGACACGGTTGCCACGGTATCCCACCAAATGGTCGTACATGTTGACAGTCGGATCGCAGTGGCCTGGAATAAGCAGCAGTTTCGTGCCCAAAGCAGGGAGCTCCAGATTATGGGTAAGTAAAGCATTCTGCGTCGGCTTTAGGATCCCATGTTCATCACCGCCACCATAATATTCAAGCATCGTCGGCAGCTTGTTTCCATTGATTAAGTTGTGTACGATTGGCGAACCCGAGTCTTGTGATAACGCCTTCATACCAGCATCCACGATTGCGCGTGGCACCGCAGCTTTAACATTCGTGCTCATTACCGTCGTCAACACATACAGACTTTGCTCCCAATCACACACCGGTTCGCCATCTTCTCCGAGGTTTTTCGCGTAGTCAGCATCATTGAACAAGTACGAGCCCGGCTGCACCTCCGTGAAAACTCCACTTGCCGCTTCCAACAGATACGTCCCTGTTCCTCCTCCCGTAACCACCTTGCAATTTACTCCATGCATCATAAGTGCATCACGCACACTCTTGGCTTTGTCCACGACGCCCGCAATCACCCTTTTCTTCTCTTCGTAACTGCGAATATGCTGTGCTGCACCATGATACGCTTGAATCCCCACCATGTCTAAGTTTGGAGCATACGACTCGATCGTCTTTGCCAGCTCAACAGCTTCGTCTACCGTATCGACACCACATCGATCTTGCCCGACGTTCACTTCCACCAAAGCTCGAAAATGGATACCCTGAACTTTGGCAGCTTTTGCAGCTTGAGCAACTGTCTCAACATTGTCAAAAATCAATGTCACCGTTGCACCACGTTTGACAAGAGCGGCCATACGCTTGTAGCGCTCAATACCGTAAACTTCATTACTCAGTAGGAGATCCCTCATCCCTCCCTTAAACATGGCTTCAGCTTCACCGACTTTTTGACAACAAAGTCCTACTGTCTGTGACATTTGTAACTGTAATTGTCCAACTGCAGAGGACTTGTGAGCTTTCGCATGTGGACGAATTGCGACATGTGGAAAAGCCTTGAGAGAGTCAGGAAGATGCTGCAAATTCCGTTCCAAAGCGTCTAGATTTACTACAAGACAAGGCGTTTCTAACGACGAGACCAAGGCACCTACTGATCCAGGAGCGCGATGAAAGACTGAAGAAGACGAAGATGACAGACGACGGATGGCAAGAGCACCGATGGCTGCTGCCGTGGCCGCAGCGACTAGAGGGAGCGACGATGAGCGCCACATTTGTTTTAATCTAAAGATTTCAAAGTGGCATACACCAACCCATATTGATGGAGGGTCGAGGAGAAGACGAGCGAACTAGGAATAACAACCTTAGCAAATCGAACAAGACGGCGCCGTTTCATGGATCTATTTCAGTTATTTGATGCTGTTGATCGAATCTATTGGTGCAACGACAGCGATGCTCAGTCAGCTGAAATTCTACTATTGTTTCGGACGCGGCTTCAGCTTCAAATGAATTAGTTGTTGTCGACAGCTTGTCGGCAGCTTCTACTACGCCTGCGCCGTTATCATTCGTATCATTTTCGATGATAGACCTCACTCTACCATCATTGTCAATGTTTTGTACGTTCTTTTCGATGCTTGATGGCGATGCCACAATGGCGACTGCAGAGCATAACAGGGCGCCGCAATGGAGTGGAAGTTTTTGAGTGCATGCGGAGCATATCGAGTTACGGTAGAAATTGCGCACCTCGAGCCGCAAAAAAGGAAGAAAGACCGCTGTTAGCAAGAGCTGTTAAGTGATTGCCAACATGACAGTGGACACAAGGACCTTGCCATATTCTCTACAAACGTGGTCAACTGCATCCAGACAGCCATATGCAGCTCGCAAGTTATGTAGTGTGGTTGATTTAATATGTCACTGTCACGCTCATGGCCACTGATTCGTTTGTCAAGAAAGCATTAGTCCATTCCGCTCATTCAAGCATCGCTAGTCCGTACAACAGGATGCAGTGACACAGTAACGGACTGCATCATAAAGTATCTGTGCAGCTTATGCCGCTGCTGCCTGCAAGAAAACGACGCATTCGTCAGGATGACAGCGGTTACCTGTAAATATCCCAGCTCTATGATATCAACCTGAACATGATAGGGGTGCACATATGTCTTGACATGTTATCGCTCGACAATCGTGGCCAATCCTAAGGCTACTGAAAAGTGCCAACCAGTGCTCACAAGGAAGAGGTTAGCGTACTCGATGCTCTGGGCGGGCTCTCTGAAGGCAAGATACTCATCCAAACGGTGACACCACGCCAACTGGCAGTCAAAGCCATCATATAATGATCAGAGTTGTCTTAGCAATTGATACGAAGATGATGCCACCGCTCATGATACTTCTGTCAGCCTCACTCGAGATCTAGTACGTGTCTTCGCCTTTAACATTAACTTGATCTCGCAGAAACACCCGATGACCCAGCAAACGAGGTTAAAGCATGCTTTCACACATGCAACGACAATCATGTCAAGATGGAGAAGCTAGAGATTGTCGTCAATTTTGTTTTGAACATTACATCGAAGAGGTGCTGCATTAGCCACGGAATACGCAATAGAAATGGATGCGAGAGTTTTGCCGATTCCGTGCGTGGTATCAATAGCTGCGCGTTTGACCGCAAGCGTACTGCATAGACCTACATCAATGGTGCCACTGGAGCTATAACAGACCGATTGGTAAGCTACGTCGTGCCTCAAGGCTATCATTGTGATCAGGAACATTGTTCAAAGCAATCATGACTACCCTGTGCAAGAACTTGAAGATACTGGTGAGCCGAAGGCAAAGGCATCTATGATTCGGCTTGTTGGGAAAGCATGCCGAGATATACGCCGACAGCTCGTAACACTAGTGTGAACTCGGCGGTATCGGAATGATGCAACAGCTTCAGTATAATGACAATGACAAGGTGAAAGGCCCATCTGAACAAGAGAAGACGGATCGAGTTGTCAGTTTCTTTTTAGTAGTAACGTGAGTATCTGCTTGCTGTGAAGTGAATACACTGGTAGACGCACTGCCCAAATATTCGTTTCGTTTTGATCGCAAAGATAACATTAGCTCGTGTAAAATTAGTCGTGGTGTCACCGACTCGACTGACTCATTTTTGCCCAAAAAAATGACAGTCAGCATCGTGCCGTTCAGAAAAGGATTTGAATGATTGCACAGCAAAGCAATGATGGTCTGGTGATGACCAACGCTTTATATACGCCTCAAAGACAACATCATCTCTAACGTAAGCTTGAAAATCTGCAGTCATCTGCATTAATTGCAGGCCATTAACATTTAGTTTGCCCAATGGGTTGAGTTGATTATTTCTAATGAGCCGTACAGCATCAAGCTACATACTCAATCACAACCTAAGGTTTGCGACAAATCCGTACTTTCTGATGTCAAAACATATGGTCTTGGTACAAAAACATGACCAATCGATCAATTTCGATGCTGTCTCAAATCCCATTAGAGATACTTGATGTGCAAGCTCAGGCGATGGACACATTTCTACCCGTGCAAGGAAAGAAAAGCCAGTAGCATGACTATGACGCTAAAATGATACTCAAGCTGTGCGCGCATTGGCAATCACGCGGCATCTCTCTCCATAGTATGCCCACTTGCAAAAGATATTATTGCAGATCATACAGCAGCAGTGCATACACACAGCTAGAGCCTGCAGTGCAGCCGAATTCCTTTGCCATCATCGTATCTACTGTACAGAGAAGCACATCATACTGATAAGTTTGTAAAATTTTGCTAATCTCAGGATAAGCAAATCAACCAGCTGTCTCTACGGAGTCATAGATGTTGTAACATGATGGCGACAAGAGGGACCATTCGCCATTTTATGTTACGAGGCTTTTTCCCATCCATTTGCTCAACAATGCGCTTCTTTTCTAGTCAATGTGATGGCTGCAATTGCTTGTGCTTCTTGCTTTGACGCTGTAGCTGACAACGCGAAGACTGTGAACGCTTTCATCTAATACAAAGGCTTTTGTAGAGGGAACGAACAAGCGGATACTGCGTGTCATATTATTATTAGCTTATGGTTTGGGGTTCCAGAACAGTTATACGCTAATGATAGATCGATCAACTTTGAGTAATATTACAAGGTTATTAACACTTTTGTATCACCTGATTGGGTGGATAGAGTGTCGTCTTGGGCAAATTTGCGATAAAGAAGCGTTGATTTCACATAAGACACCAGTAAATCCCGAGTCGAGCGCATATTTAAGTCGCAAACAAACTTGACTTGAACGTCGACGCATTTTGCCTTAAGGGACGACGCTTTGCCCTTCAAGTTGCAAAAAGTTTGGATAATTGTCGACGTGAATCAACATCGACAGCTCTGGCTCCATGTCGATTTTGTGCAGTATCCAATTACCAATTGCTCGCGGAGACCTTTAAAGCCGCAACAAGCTTGGCTTTTAGTCGCTTTGTATCCGGCAAAGCTATATCGCTATAAGATTTAGCGTGGTCGCACCGTCACTCGTCTAAATGCTTGTCTATATTTTGCTCTGTCTGTGAGGCAGCGGGCCATCTGCGTTGCTTGCTTCCAATCGTAAAGCCGCGGTTGATGCGTCTGTCGCTTTGGCTTGGGGGCATCAAACAAAACGCCGGATCGCGTTCAGCGCATGCTAAGGGATAAGAAATCCCGTTACTGTCCCACACTATATTATTGGCGAGAAATTGCTACGAAATGATAGAAAATTCTGTTATTTTGTCTTTAGATCGTATGCTTTATCCGTCTCGGTTGATCGGTAAGTTGTAGCCTAAGAAAAGTGCTAAAAGCAGACATTGCTGCATAAATTAATGAAGTAGCGGCTGATACTTAGTGCTTGTAAGCGATTAAGTTTTAATGATATTTCAGACAGAAGCGATGGGTGACTGGTTGGGTGTAAGGATCCATAAAAGGCCGATGTGTGGAAAGGAGCAATGAAGAGCAAGAAAAGCTAGCGCATCGTAGTAGCGAGAAAATAGCGCAACAGGCAATGCCAGAATCCTTATACCGCAGCGCTACCTTCTTCCTTTATGCAACTGGCAACCTCGCCAGCGTAGACAACACTCCCACTCGACTCGTCAGCGAACAGGACACAAATCTTTGCTATAAGTACTTGGAGCTGCATAGCAACAATCAACTTTGTCATCGTGTCGGCCACATTGTCTTTTGGACAGTATACCACACATCTTAATTGTATCCAAACTTTTCCTGTACAAATTGATGATGAATGCCGACATGTTTTGTGCGCTTGTGTAATTAAGGATTTTGGCCAATGCGAGGGATTCCGAATTCGTGTTCGGTATATTCGAACATGCTCATTACTAGTCGTCCCGCCTTGCCCGCGCAGAGATTATGAGCCAAACCGCTTCTTGTGTAGCATTGAATAGCACCATGTATTTTGACTCCGATGACGACAGCGATACATTTCTGCGCTTCTTACGTTGCGGCAGACGTTTCGTCTTACGTTGCGACAGAATTCTCTGATGAATACA